>LPNX010590789.1:65527-174909 GCA_001517045.1 Pseudotsuga menziesii | reverse complement strand
TCCGCATCGAAACTGAAAATGCTTGAAATTGAATTCCGCATCGACAGAAAGATGCACTCTTCAATGGAGAGTCATCCTAGCATACTTGTGCTGAAAAAATGTGGAGGAAGATCCACAAAATAGGAAGCCCTAGTTCCTGTAGCTGCACGATGTCTTCTTCTCAGGTTAGCTCTGATACCATGTTAGTTTTTCAACATTTAAGCTAGCATTATAACAAGATCTTTTCACTGAGAGAATAACAAGCACAACAATCACATAAGCACATCACAAGAGACAAGAGACACAAAGATTTTTAGGAGGGGAAACCATAAATGGAGAAAACCCCTCAACTTCCTCTAAGATAGTATCACCATAAGATGTGATCCCAAAACAGTAAGATGACCTCCCTTCACAATAGCAGCATTCTGTCTTCTGTCTAGCCCAAGAATTTCCTTCAGCTTCAAAAGTGCGCCCCACTTGAGAGAGCAAGAGAGCTAAGTCACAAGTGATAAATAGAGAGACTCTCACTCTCTATTTATATTCTTCCGTTGACTTGAAGTGCACTCAACCTAATAATTACTACTCGAGCCTACACCTTAATTAGTGTATAATAACTCAAGTGCCCCATAAATAGTGGGGACTTACCCAATGACTTGATATGACTTGTTTACATTATAATCCTCCCGATCGGAACATCGGGGCATGACCACATGACTCAAATACATAATAGAAACATCCCGGAATAAACATCGGGTTACAATAATATAAAATACAAAGAAGAATACATTCCGAAGTTACATAAGATCGAAAAAATATGCGGTTTAAAAAAAAAAGCACTTAAAACTGATTCTGGATAATGAAGTTATGCTTGATCAAAGAAAAAGTTGAAGATGTCCCCAATAGTGACGTGGCAGATATTAACTTGACCAACTCAAAAAAAAATCCCCCTCTTCCCAAGATCAACCTTTGACAATCATTTTTACAATAAAGTTGCTTTGAAGTGAATCACTTTTGTAGAATAAGTGATGTTCACTTTTACAATAATGTGACTTTTAAATAGTGCGGCAATAAATTAAAAGACTTAAGTGACTCACTTTTATTTTATTTTATTTATGTGAGATGCACTTTTACAATAAAGTAACTTCAAAATAAAAATTGCATGCACTAAAAAGTAGCTTAATAAGACTTGAACTCAAGACCTATTAAGTAATAAAGCAACTTTGGACCAAGTGAGCTAAGTTTAAAAGGTATGTAAAATAATGGAAAGAGGAAGGGGGCTTTTTTTTTTACTCTTCTCTCTCGTTCTCCGTGCTTGCTTTATTTTCCTGCAAATCACCCCCAAAAAAATGAAAAACAAAAACAAACAAAAAAACTTTTCCACACAATGGGATTAGATCTTGATTAGCTTACCCGGAAAGTCTACGTTTTCAAGTTTTCTCATTGTTTCTGATTTGCCGTGATCACACAAGGTGCATGGCAAAGAGCATACGTAGCCAAGAAGACAAGAAAGAAAGAAAAAACTTTCCCTTACTGTTTCTGATTCGCCGCGATCATGCAAGGTGCACGGCAAAGAGCATACGCAGTCAAGGAAGGTAACAGTCCAAGACTAAAATAAAAATATCTAATAATAAACTGATAAAATATGAGAGATTTACAAAAAACAAATCCGTCACTATAACATTATACCTCCAGCTTTGCCAAAGTGGGTGTTTCTAGAGCAAACGGAAATGGTTTTCAGTGAAACGAAAACTATTTCCCAATGGAAACGGAACTCCGAACGTAATGGAATAGCTCCCACATGCAAAAAATGCATAGAAAATCTAGAACCAGAAACCCTTTCAAAGTTTCAGCAACACCGGTTCCAGATCCTAATCAAAATCGAAAGCAGCTCTTCATAAAAGCTCTGATACCATGTTCAGGTACAAAAGGTACTCCCAAAATACCGAACACCTTCAGCAACTACTTCACACAAATAGATCACAGATCAACACACTCATGTTTGTCATGTGGTTAAAACCCTCGAGAGGGAAACAGTCCACGGCCCCAGCCAAATAGCTACTTGGAGCAATTTATTATGCAAAAGAAAGAAAGTTACATGAGCTTCTCATAATCGATCAACTAGCCAAGGACCCTCTATGCTCTTTAAATAGAGATCATAGACTAATCGGGTGTTAAGCCTCGGATCAATGGTAGGTATGATCTAAGAGAAGTTGAACCGTCGGATCACTCTATGTCTAGAACATATCGTGACCATCGGATTAGAATATTTACAAATGCATACTAATGCATACTAAAGAAACACACTTTTACCTAACGGATATATTACATAAGTTGATCTTAACTAACTCCTAAGTGTCTAAATATCCTAACATAAGGTAACCATAAACTGACTCAAAAGTACTGACACAGAGACTATTTTGACTGCAGAGGTAAAACTTCTTCAACTTCCCTTTGAACATCGGGTGGCGCGAAAAAAGACTTGGCAGCATGACTAAACCAGACAAACACATAGTATGGTGGTGGACAATGCATTCTTTTGAAAGACTCAAAGGAGTGACATGACTCATGAAAGTGGATCATTACAGAGATCAGCTAAATACCCAATTGAATGAAATGATATGAAAACAAGTGTCATGTTCAAAGGTAACGACAAACTATTGCCATTTATTTGCAAAATAATTTCCTTCCCATTTTCCCCATCATGGTTGATGAGTGCCTCTTTTCGGTTTTACGAGTTCAAAGAGGGTAAAAAACACTCATTATAGCTCGTCCGAAGACAAGTCCAAACTCAAATTTTTTACGAACCTGAGAGAGTAGGGGTTCATTCCCAAAATAGGGTCTCTCAATGTTTAATTTAACGAGTCCAATAAAACAAAACTCAGTGTTGTTCATGTTTAGAGAGTCTGAACGAAGATGAAAGAAAACTCCAAATGGTCCTTTTTCGTATGAGTCAGCCCCTAAGGCCCGAAAAAGTATAAAAATACCTTAGAGAACTCTTCTAATCATGATTGGCTAGAGTGTTTCTTTTTCGTAAATAGTCCATTCGAACCGAAAAATAGATAACCTGCCGTCGGAGAGACAACTCTTCAAATACTTTTACGAGTATGAAGAAGACAAGTACTCGACAATCTTTTCATATTTAGGGAGTCTGAAAAGAGTTTAAAAGAGACTCCATTAACCTTTTTCATGTTCGAATCCAGAGCATGAAAAAGTTATAAACTAAGCTCAAACCACTTTTCATGTTTTAACCAAAGCACGAAAAATTAAAAGTAAGCTCAACACTATCTTACTGTTTTTAATGAGCTCGAAGATCAGTTGAAAGAATGCTCGATGATTGGTTTCATTTTTATGCAAGCTTGAAACCAATAGGTAAACTATTCTTGAAAAATCCCATTAACATTATATACAAAGGTTGAAAGCTTTCCCCCAGCATGATTGTTAGCGAAGCTTACCCCTAGCATGGTTTCTAGGGGCTTGACGTGCCCCTCAAGCTTCATTTCATCTGACAATTCTTCTTCCATACCTAAAAACCTGGTTACTAATGTGAAAATGTTCCCCAGGGGGGTAGGAAGAACGAGAATCAGGCAAGTGAAAAGAAGGTTCGAGTTCCAACACTAAAGGGAAGACTCGAATCAAGGGAAGGGGATCTATTTCATTTTTACACAAGCTTTAAACAGAAGGTAACTATGCTTGGAACATGGTTTCATTTTTATGCAAGCCTGAAACCAAAAGGTAAACTATGCTTAAGGAGATCCATTTCATTTTTTAACGAGCTTGACATAGAATGGGAACTTTGCTCATAGGCATCTGTTTCATTTTTTAACGAGCTTGACATAGAATGAGAACTTTGCTCACAACAAGTTTTAAGCCAACATGATGTCTAGAGGTTAGTGGGTTTCCCCCTTTTCATAAAAGCTAGCAGCTTAGCTCCATTATGATGTCCATGGACTAGAGCCATGCCCCCCATTTTACCTATGATGGGAACAAGCTAACTAGAATAAGGGGAAAGAACCACAAGAACATGCGGCACATTCAGGGTAGTCTGATTACTAGGAGTAATGTGATGGTAAGGTGTAACAAAATAAAGTTGATCAATGGTCACAATATTCCCATCATGGGTAAAATGCATAACTCTAAAGAGTGTGGACACTACAGATTTCATGGCATAAACATAATCATGTCCAAGGAGAATATAAAATCTGAAGGACCTTGGACCACCATAACATCAATGCAGACAGTTTTCCCTCCTAATGTAATATTTAAATGAGGAAGGGTCCCTAAAGGTGCAGTAGGTCTTCTATTAAAATCCAATATCTGATCGGTGGATGGCACAAGATGAGGAGAACCTAAATCTTGCCAAGCAGTTGAGGATAGAATACTAACATAAGCCCCTTCATTAACAATAGTGCGAAGTATCCGCCTAGTAGTAACATTCACAACTATCTGGAAAGGAACACTCGAATGAAGATGAGACTCTGTTAGGTTACTCCTGTCAAAGGAAATAACCTCACTACTCGGAGAGGGTTCTGTCGAAATAGACAAAATTTCCTCTTGTCGAGAACAATCAGAACGAAGCATAAAAGCTACAGCAGGTTTCGGTTAATTCTCTACTGGAAGAGAAGAACAAGACGAAGATTTGGTCAAAGTGACTACTTTAGTCTTAACACTCTCTGATGAAAGAGAGGTACCAGTGGAAATGACATCAACTCGACCACTTCACTCTCCAAAGGAAGAGTGGGATCAATTATAGATGAAACTGAATTGATCACTTGGTCAACCAATGAGGAATCGAGGGATAACTTACCATCACTTGTTGGAATCACCTATTGATGATCAATAACATTTTCCAACCAACGTGAAGCTTCATCCATGCTTGGACAAAGAAAATTATCATTGCATAGCCTTGCATATCAAACAAGGATACAAGAATTTACCCTTACGACCTTTTACCAATGGGTCACTGGTTGAGGGAGTATCGTCAACCTAATGATCAGAGGTTGATGACATAGACGGTTTGGACCTTTTATACCACTCTTCTTGTACACGGGAGAGACCGGGACACTCCTTAAGAAGGTGGTCCCCCTTGCAAAGCTTACAAGGGAACTTGGGTTTTTTGGGTGTTCTCTTAGAACGAGCACCATCAAGAGAAAATGGTTGTTGCTTTTTCTCTTTCTTATCCTTCTTCTTCTTACCCTTCCCTTTCTTCTTCTTCTTATCCACATGACTACTAACCATAGAGATCTAGTCAAGTGAAGAAAAAGAAAGGGATGAAGCCACAACCGATGAAGAAGGAGAGGAATTAGGTTGAGGTTGATCCTCTCTCGGAGGAGAGGTGACATTTGAGACATTAGGTGTAACAAAAATTACCAAAGTAAACAACCAAACCGGTAATCCTATAGTTAACCCAGGAAAATTTAGAGTGGCAATAAAGGGAGGACCAATACCTTCACTTTGAGGGAATACAAAAGGTACACCTTGGAACGGGACCTCTTGATTGGTAGTCCCAGATGGGGATGCCATCTCTAAACTCTCTAATAACCCCATAAATACCACGCACAAGCAAGTACTACTCAAACTAAAAGCAACAAGAAAACATGTGAAAGGAGTGGATAAGAGTCAGGAATCTCACAGGATTATCAAGACTTTACAAGCTTCTCCCGTAAAGCCAAGATGGCCAAAAGGTTAATTCAGTTGGTCTAAGGATTCCTAAAAGGGTCTCTCGATATACATAAGGTACGTGAGAGCTCAAATCGGTAGTAGTGTTTTCTAATGCACAACCGTTCACAAGGGGCCTTCCTATATACAATCGAATACGTGAAGTACCTTTCTATATACCTCAAGAGTACGTGAAAGGCCGTTCAATATACTGACGGTACATGGAAGAACGGTGCGAGTCCCGGGTTGTAGTGTGGACAAAGTAATGATAGCTCCTACGTTTTACGACACTCGAACACTTCACTAACTTATCACTCAAATTCCTAAAAGTTTTAACCTAGTACTACCGTTAATTTTATCTTGTGCGTTTAAGTGGAACAATGGAGTGAAAACTTGAAATTAAAGAAGATGCACACTGATCTATATGATAATGAAAGTTTTCCACTTCAATGAAATTCTACCTAAGAGAGGGATAGAGATCTACTTTTCTTCCCAAAAATGCACACCCAAATGCAAATGCAATTCTATCTTTTCAAACGAAAAGTGAAATATCAATGCACCCCAAACAATCTTCAAAGCAAATAAGAAAGAGATCTAGAGAAATCAAACATAAATAAACCAAAAATGTTTCCTATCTTTTCATGCTTGAAAAATATGCATAAAAACTTAATGGAAAGATGATTTCACTAACGTTTCCAAACAAAACTAGCTCTAATGTATGCGAAGCTGAAAACAAATATTTCTTCTTAATGAAAGTAAGATCTAGAATTTCAAACAATAATGCACAAAACAAGAAGAAAATCATTCATCAATGCTTGCGAATAAATCAAAGGAGAGATAAAAATAAAACTTCTCTTTGAAATAGACAAGGAAACAAAGAACCAATATTTCCTACCAAGCACTAAAAAAATCAGCATGCAAAAGGAAACAAGAATCGCCCCAAGAAAAGAAAGACTCAAAACAACATGGATCACTCACGCATTCCAAGTCCAAAACAAACCAAAGCATACACAAGAAAATTAAATGTATATTTCCAATTTTAACGACTAATATCTACAGAAAAGAGCAAGAGGTTTCAAGCAAAGAAAAGAACACAAAATCCAATGCAAGAAACATAAACTCTCTTTGAATGCAGAAAGAATACAACAATCAAAGCGACTGGAACAATCAAAGAATACACTTCATTTTCATCAAAAAGTAAGCCAAAAACACACAAAAATAAAAATACAAAGTCTGTAACAGGGCCTACCTGGCACCACGCGGGAGGGGTCTTGGGCAAAGCAGTTTTGGACGAGCACCGCTTCTGGCTAACGAGGTTCAGGCGATGGCACTGCTTATGGCTAACAGAGTTCAGGCAGTGGCACCACTTGTTTCCAACAGCACATGTGCGGTTCCCTGAATAGATCCAAAACACAAGGATAATGAGAATTCAAGTTAGAAATTGATCAAATCAAGGTAAATATTGATGAATTGACAGTAAAAAAGAGCATATAAAGTCAAAATAGTTCAGATCTGAAAGTTTCAAACCAAAATTCACTAAGTTAGATGGTAGATCTGACTGAAGAGAGTTGGAGATGGAGCCTGGATTTGGACAAGAGTTCAAGGACTGAGGAAGATCAAATCAAATGAGATTTTCACTAGTCCCCAGTAGAGTCGCTAGAATTGTTATCAGGAATATTGCACCTTCTGCGGACAGAAGTTGTTCCTTTGGTCTGAATGGTTCAGATACAGAACAAATGAGTGAACGACAAAGGATGAAGACCTTCCCTGAATGTTGTATACTGCTTCGATTATGAACCTGTGTACCTGCAAACATATCAAACATACAAGCACATCAAATCTACCAGAAAATCATCTACTTATCCATGCTAGTGACTAAGGAATCTAGCAACGCATACATGTGAAATCAAAACAACAGTAATGTGGGATGAAAATCGGCTTTGCATTAAGAATGTACAAAGAAGCTTGCAACCGTTGACTTAGTGTCGACAAGCCCCTACATGAGACAAACACTTCATCCCCATAAGCTCCAACTTTGCTCTCTATGCTCTCCAATGATTTGGACTAGGTAGTCAATCCAACAGCATAACAATACCCCTATAGTTCTCCCCCTCAACTATGGATATGAGCTTGTATTTATAAGGCTCAATGGATAGGAATGGTTGAGAGAATTGTGGGTGAAGTGGCTCCAAGATCCTACCATGGGGTATCTCGAGCTCAAACTAACCCATAATGATAGGGATAAGGGAGGATACCAAGCTCAAGTTCTAGAAGCCACGAGAAACTTCTCTTTTTCCCATTTTACCCAGTGTACCGCTTTTGTTCCCTTATGACAAAGTGATTTAGATGAGAACCTCTTTAAGACCAAAGACCATAGGCGGTGGCATCACTTCTCTATAACAGGATACAGGTGGTGCTGAGCAAGGTACCACTCATCATCCACAAGGTAAGCACAGTGTTAGGTTTTTTCAAGTAGAATTAACCAACATAGCAAGTTTCCATTCCAAGTGTTGGGATTAAGGGAAAACATGGAAGTTAAAGGTCTCATCACATGATGGTGACAGGATCTAGGTAAAATAGACCATCAGTTTGAGAATGATGAGTAGAGCTAAAACTAAGATTGGTACCCAACTTCTTCCATAGATTTCTGCAAAAATGACCAACAAATTTAGTATCCCTGTCAGACAAAATGCTTAAAGGTAAACCATGCAACTTCACAATTTCTGAAAAGAATAAGTTAGCAATGTTTTTTGCATCATTGGTATTCTTACAAGCAATAAAATGAGCCATTTTTTAAAACCTATCCACTACAACATAAATAGAATAATTTCCCCTTTGATTTCTAGGAAATCCCAGAACAAAATCCATAATGATGTAATCCCAAGGCCTAGTTGGAATAGGTATGGGTTGATATAGTCCATTATTTTATTTTATCCCTTTGGCATGTTGACATATCCTACATTTTTAACAAATTTCTTTACATCATGCTGCATTCCTGGCCAAAAATAGAAAGAACTCACCTGAGCAAATGTTTTATCCTGTCCAAAATATCCCGACAAACCTGCACTATGTTTCTCCTGTATCAAATTTTCTCTCGTAGAACACTTTGGAATACATAACTTACTATTTTTTAATAGAAGTCATTCATGTAACATGTATTCTAACCGTTGGCTTCTATTATGGGTAACTGGATTATCACAAGATGCATATGCATCTTTGAAATCCACATCGTCCTTATACATATCAATCAAATTTTCAAATCCCAAAGTACTGAACTTAATCTCCTGCAAGAGAAAACTTACTCTGCTTAAAGCATCGGAAACTTTATTAGATCTTCCACTTGTATGCTTGATCACAAAGGTAAATTTCTGCAAAAAATCCACCCACATAGCATGCTTCTGATTCAATTTAGGTTGTCTCTTTATCAATTGTAAAGCATGATTATCATAATATAATACTAGCTCTTTAGGCATCAAGTAATGTCTCCATTTCTTGAGAGCTTGCACAACAGCATATAACTCTTTGTCATATGAGGAATAATTATGTTTTTCCTCATTCAACTTCTCAGAAAAGTATGCTATTGGTCTTTGTTCTTGACTTGGAACAGCCCCGATTGTTGTCTCACTAGCATATGTCTCTACTTGAAAAACCTTATCAAAACTTGGCAAAGCTAGAAAAGGCTTCTCAGTGATATTCTTCTTCAACAATTTAAAATTTATGTCAGTTGCTTCTATCTACTTGAAAGATTTTCTACTTTCCTTGAAATTGTCTATTATAGGTGCACAAATTTGACAAAAATTCCTGATGAATTTTCTATAAAATCTTGCAAGGCCATGAAATATTCTTACCTCGTACACAGTCCTTGGAACTGGCCAACTTAAAATTTCTTGCACCTTATATGGATCCATCCTCAACCCTTCTTTTGAAACTACGAATCCTAAATAAATCAACTCTTTCTTCAGGAAACTACACTTTTTCAGATTTATTAGTAGCTTTTCCTTTTCAATGTTTTCAACATCATCTTAAGATGTCTCAAACGTTCTTCTCTATTCTGACTAAAAAACAGAATATCATCCAGATACACTATCACAAATTTTCTAGTGTATTCCTTCAAGACCTCATTCATCAATCTCATAAAAGTACTAGGTGCAATAGTAAGCCCAAATGGCATTACTAACCATTCATACAATCCATCATTAGTCTTGAATGCAATTTTCTATTCATCCCCTTCTCTTATTCTTATTTTATGATAACTACTTTTCAAATCTATCTTTTAAAAATAATTTGAACCACTCAAATAATTTATCAAATCATCATTACAGGGAAAAGGAAATATGTACCTAATAGTGATCTTATTAATTTCTCTGGAGTTAGTGCACATTCTCCATCCACCATCCTTTTTTGGGATAAGCACAATGGGTACTAAACAAGGACTCAAACTCTCCTTCACCAATCCTTTATCCAACAGCTCCTAAACTTGTTTCTTGAATTCTTCATTCTCTTGAGGAGTTAATCTGTACATTGCCTTATTAGGAAAACTTGCACCAGGCATTAAGTCAATATGATGACTAATACTTCTCATAGGAGGTAAATCATTTGGAAATTCATCCACAATAACATTAGCATATTGATCAAGCAAAACTCTAACTTCAGTAGGAAAATCATCTAAATCTGTAGAAGTTAAAATTACCTTTGGTTTACCAACAAGAGAAAAATGTAGCTCATCCTCCTTCTCGACATCTTGAAACAGTTCCTTCCCAGTCATAAGTAAAATATTTGACCCTAAACCTTCTTGAACTTCTTCATCTTCCAATGGTGACAATGTATGTCTTTTTCCATCCTTTTCTAAAGAATTTGTGTTCTTTCTCCCATCGTGAACATCTTTTCTATCATATTGGCATGGCCTCCCTAAGAGTATATGGAACACATCTATAGGCATTATATCACATAACACCGCATCTTTATAAGTACCAATTTGGAACTCCACATTGCACTGCTCATTCACCAAGAGTTGGTGTCCTTTCTGTAACCAGGACACTTTATAAGGAGTTCGATGTTTCATCCTCTCCAATCCCAACTTTTCTACCATATCTGTGGAAACCAAATTATCTGTACTACCACTGTCAATGACCATTTTACAACACTTACCTTGCGACTTACATTTAGTCCTGAATAGACTCTTTCTCTGGAATAGTTCATACACTTTCTTCTCTTTTTTTATCAAATCTCATTTTGGCATAAGAGATCCTCCTTCCTTGGGAGGATTATTTACCTGTGTTTCTTCATTGGATTCCTCACGAGCTTCAGCTATAATTGCATTCCTCTGAGCTGTAGGTTTTATTCCTTGGACACTCCCATGACATGTGTCCAATTTCTCCACATGTATATCATTTCACTTCTCTATTTCTTCCTCTGCCTCTACCTCCCCTTAATCCTCCTCTTTGGGGTGTGCGGCTACTAGATCCTTCTGCCTCATCCTTAGAGGTTTGAAACTTACCTCCTCTGTTTGGAGATCCTCTAACTGAAACTCTCCCTCGATTATTCTGGTTTTGTCTTCTTAATATGTTTTCTTCTACCCTTAAGTCTGACTAATAAGCATCTTCAATATTCTTCAAATTCAGCAAACTAATCTCATCTTGTATCTCAAATCGTAGTCCATTTATATATCTGGCCACTCTTTATATGTCTCCTTATGTCTGTCCAACTCTAATACTCAGCTTAAATAACTATTCAGAATATTCCTTAATAGTCATACCTTTATGTCTAAGGTTTTGTAGTTGTCTAAAGAGATTCAACTGATAATCCTTAGGCATAAATTGACTCTTAAATTTATACAACATTTTATCGCAAGAATGAATTTTAGACTTACCTCTTCTTTCTCTATGAATATGGAGTTCATCCCACTAGATAGTTGCATGTCCTTTTAGTTTGGTCATTGCATATCTCACCTTCTTTTTATCTTCAATTTATTCAAAGTCAAAATACTTATCTAAAGCATTGATCCAGTCCATGATTTCTTCAACATCAAGATTACCTTCATACATAGGGACTTCAACTCTAGGTCTGTTACTAGCCATCATCAACACCTTCATCACTTTTACTTCTTCAGCAACCTCCTCTTGCTCATCTTCAAAGGATTCTTCTTCATCACTGGTGTCTGTGTTCTCTGATTTCTTTCGCTCCATAACTTCCATCCTGGCCTAGAGTTCTCTTAATTCCCTTTGGGTGTCTGTCTCTGCAACTTGTCTTCCTCGACCACATCCTCCATGTGCTCGTCCCCATCTCTGCATTATTCTTCTACAGGTTCTGATATACTCTAATACCAAAAATGATGGAAAATGAAGACTAGTAGACCTAAAGTTCTCTTAATCAGCCAAAAGATTGATCAAAATCCTCTTCCACAATCTGTATTCCTCAATTCTACCCTTCTGCAACTAAGTCCTTCTGCAACATCACCTTTCCGCAATCTTGAGTTTTTGCAACTCAATATTTTCGCAATAGATTCTTCTGCAACTGTCTTTCCGCAAGCTTCATTCTGTAAGGCATTTTCCACAAGGCTCTTTTCTACAATTTGCAGATTGCGGATTGCGGGTTCACCAACTTTCACAATCAAACTTTCGCAACTTTGCAGCCGCAATGGTCCTTTCCACATGCGGATTGCGGAATGCAGGTCCTCCTTCCAAATTTTCTAAAGTTGGCTTCTGCAATTTGATTTTTCCGAATCGTCGATTTTTTGTATCCTCGCTTCTGACCGTCGATCTGTTGTGGTTTGCATATCTCATCTTCACACTTGTGGATCTTCACTTCTCCTTTGCATAAATTAACCAAAACCTTTGATCTATTGAGTTTCACAGATTCTTGGATCATACTGTGACAGTCGAATTAATACATGGAATCATTAATTCGTGATGTGGAAACGACTCTTCAATGTTTTGTCGAACCATCAAATCACATACACACATAGACACAGAGATTTTAAAAACATGTTTTCTGGTTATTGAAGGAAGACATAAAATATATGAAAGCACACGCAAATATTTTAAAACTCTATTCTTCATTCAATGAACCAACACACTTACATACTCTCTATTATCCTTCCCCTTATGCCTCTTATACATTAGATCAACTACATTTAAATAGAGCTTCATTGACCTGTCAAATCCGAATAGCAAGATCTGAACCCCTAAGAAAGGAAATCTACAACTAACCTATCCTCGAGCAACCTATTACAATATTCGAGGACAATAGTGGCAATTAGCCAGTTATTACAATAAAACAAATCCTAATAACTAACCCTATCCATCTATAATTTGATTACATGGAAATGAAAAAACAACATTGACTGCTTATTCAGCAAACAGAGGACTTTGTCTCAATGTTATACCAAAATCCTATCACCATCATGTGATAAGACCTTTGACATACCTACTTGCCCTGAATCTTAGCTCTTGGAGTGGAAACTCATACCATTTGTCAATCTTTCACAAAAAATTCTCAGCACCGCGCTTTCCCTTTTGTCCAAGAGTGGTACCTTGTTCACACCACCTATCCCTTGTTATCCATAAGCGGTGCCACCGCTTATCACCCTTAGTCCATAAGTGTTTCTTACCAGTACCACTCTGTCATTGAAGGAGAAACACGGTACCCTAGGTAAAAAGGGAAAAAGAGAAGTTTCTCGAGGCTTCTAGAGCATAAGCCTCGTGGCCTCCCTTATCCCTATCATTATGGGTCAGTTGAGCTCGAGATCCCCCATCATAGGATCTTAGAGGCCACCTCATCCACAAATCTCTCAACCATTCCTATCCATTTATCCCTATAAATACAAGCTCATGGTCATGGTTGAGGGAGAGAACTCTTAAGGTATTGTTATGTTGTTGGATTGATCACTTGGCCCAAGCCATTGGAGAGAATAGAGAGATAAAGTCGGAGCTTATGGGGATCAGAGTGCTTGGTTTCATGGAGATGCATGTCAACACTAAGGCTTGGTTGTAAACTTCTTCATTTTTATCTTAATGCAAGTTGATTTCTGTCCCACATTATTGTTGTTGTTTGATTTCACATGTATGTTGTTAGATTCCTTAGTCACTAACATGGATCAGTAGATTATATTCTGGAAGCTTTGATGTGTTTGAGTGTTTAAGTTGATTTCAGGAACACATGGTTACTATCGAAGCATCACATTCCAGGTATCTACGGCGTCCAAGGAGGGTCTTCAACCTCTGTCCTTCATTTGTTCTGGATCTGAACCATTCAGACCAGTGGAACACCTTACTATCCACAGGAGGTGAAATATTCTAGCTAACAAATCTGGTGACTCCACTGGGGATTAGATATATGTATCAATTGTTCTGATCTTCCTTAGTTCTTCAAATCTTGTCTGAATCCAGGCTCCTTCTCCAACTCTCTTCAGTCAAATATGCTATCTGACTTCATGAATTTGGGTTTGAAACTTCCAGATCTGTTTAGATCTGAATTATTTCGACCTTTTATGCTCTTTTTTATTGTCAATTCATCAATATTTACCTTGATTTGAGCAATTTCTAACTTGATCTTTCGTTCTTCCTGTGTTTTGGATTTATTCAAGGAACCACACATGTTCTGTTGGCAAGAAGCGGTGCCACTGCCTAAGTCAAGTTAGCCATGCCCGGTGCCACCACCTAAATACAGTGAGTAAGGAGCGGTTCTGCCTCAAAACTGCCTGTCAGCAACTTCATCTGCGCGGTGCCAGGTAGGCCCTGTTCCAGGACTTTGTATTTTCATTTTTGTGTGTTTTTGCTTACTTTTTGATGAAAATGAAGTGTGTTTTTAAAAAAAAATGTAACAGGGCCATGAATTGTGTATTCTACAGTCACTTTGATTGTTGTATTCTTTCTGCATTCAAAGAGAGTTTGTGTTTCTTGCATTAGATTCTACATTATTTTCTTTTCTTGAAACCTCTTGCTCTTTTCTGTAGATGTTATTCATTGGAATTGGAAATATACATTTCATTTTCATGTGTAGGCTTTGGTTTGTTTTGGACTTGGAATGCATGAGTTATCCATGTTGTTTTGAGTCTTTCTTTGCTTGGGGTGATTCTTGTTTCCTTTTGCATGTTGATTTTTTCAGCGCTTGGTAGGAAAGATTGGTTCTTCGTTTCCTTGTCTGTTTAAAAGAGAAGTTTTAGTTTTCTCTCTCTTTTGCTTTATTCGCAAGTTTGTTGAATGATTTTCTTCTTGTTTTGTGCATGATTGTTCGAGATTCTATATCTTACTTTCATTGAGAAGAAATATATGTTTTCATCTTTGCATGCATTAGAGTTAGATTTGTTTGGAAATGTTAGTGAAATCATCTTTCCATTGAGTTTTATGCATCTTTTTCAAGCATGAAAAGGTAGGAAACATTTTGATTTATGTTAGATGTTCTCTAGATCTCTTTCTTATTTGCTTTGAAGATTGGTCGGGGTGCATTGATATTTCACTTTTCCTTTTAAAAGATAGAATTGCATTTGCATTTGGGTGTGCATATTTGGAATAAAAGTAAATCTCTCTCCCTCTCTTAGGTAGAATTTCATTGAAGAGGAAAACTTGCATCATCATATAGATCAGTGTGCATCTTCTTTAAATTCAAGTTTTCACTCCATGGTTCCACCTAAACGCACAAGATAAAATTAACGGTAGTACTAGGTTAAAACTTTTAGCAATTTGAGTGATAAGTTAGAGACGCGTTTGGGCGTCGTTAAGCGTAGGAGCTATCGTTACTTGTTTGCATTACATCCCGGGACTCGCGCGGTTCTTCCATTTACCGTCAATATATCGAACGGCCTTTCACGTACCCTTGAGGTATATAGAAAGGTACTTCACGTACTCGATTGTATATCGGAAGGCCCCTTGTGTATGGTTATGCATTAGATAGCACTACTACCTATTTGATCTCCCATGTACCTTGCGTATATCGGGAGACCCTTTTAGGAATCCTCAAACCATCTGAGTTATCCTTTTGGCTTGTCTTGTGAGGTTCCTGACTCTTATCCACTCCTTTCACATGTTTGCTTGTTTCTTTTAGTTTGAGTAGTACTTTCTTGTGTGTGGTAGTTAGGGGGTTATTAGAGAGTTTAGAGATGGCATACCCATCTGGGACTACCAATCAAGAGATCCCTTTCCAAGGTGTACCTTTTGTATTCCCTCCAAGTGAAGGTATTGGTCCTCCCTTTATTGCCACTCTAAATATTCCTGGGTTAACTATAGGATTACTGGTCTGGCTATTTAATCCAGTAATTCCTGTTACACCTAATGTCTCAAATGTCACCTCTCCTCTGGGAGAGGATCGACCTCAACCTAATACCTCTCCTTCTTTTCCGGTTGTGGCTCCATCTCTTTCTTCTTCTTCGCTTGACCAAAGCTCTATGGTTAGTAGTCATGGTGATAAGAAGAAGAAAGGGAAGGGTAAAAAGAAGAAGGATAAGAAAGAGAAAAAGTAGCAACCATATCCTCTTGATGGTGCTCGTTCTGAGAGAACACTTGGAAAACCCAAGTTCCCTTGTAAGCTTTGCAAGGGGGACCACCTTCTTAAGGAGTGTCCAGGTCTCTCCAGTGTACAAGAAGAGTGGTCTAAAAGGTCCAAACCGTCTGTGTCATCAACCTATGATCATCATGTTGATGATACTCCTTCAACCAGTGACCCATTGGTAAAAGGTTGTAAGGGGAAAGTTTTGTATCCTTGTTTGATTTGCAAGGCTATGCATTGTACTTTTCTTTGTACAAGCATGGATGAAGCTTCGCGTTGGTTGGAAAATATTACTGATCATCAACAGGTGATTCCAACAAGTGATACTAAGTTATCCCTCGATTCCTCGCTGGTTGACCAAGTGATCAATTCAGTTTCACCTATAATTGATCCCACTCTTCCTTTGGATAGTGAAGTGGTCGAGTCGATGTTATTTCCACCCAATCCCTCTCTTTCGTAAGATAGTGTTAAGACTAAAGTAGTCGCTTTGACCAAATCTTCGTCTTGTTCTTCTCTTCCAGTAGAGAATGAACTAAAACCTGCTGAAGTGTTTATGCTTCGTTCTAATTGTTCTCGATAAGAGGAAATTTTGTCTGTTTCGACAGAACCCTCTCCGAGTAGCGAGGTTATTTCCTTTGACTGGAGTAACCTAACAGAGTCTTGTCTTCATTCGAGTGTTCCTTTCTAGATAGTTGTGAATGTTACTGCTAGGTGGATACTTCGCACTATTGTTGATGAAGGGGATTATGTTAGTATTCTATCCTCAATTGCTTGGCAAGCTTTAGGTTCTCCTCAGCTTCTGCCAGCCACCAATCAGATACTGGATTTTAATCGCATGCCTACTGCACCTTTAGGGACCCTTCCTTATTTTCCTATTACATTAGGAGGGAAAACTGTCTGTATTGATGTTATGGTGGTCCAAGGTCCTTTAGATTTTAATCTGCTCCTTAGACGTGATTATGTTTACACCATGAAAGCCGTAGTGTCCACACTCTTTAGAGTTATGCATTTTCCCCATGATGGGAAGATTGTGACCATTGATCATCTTTCCTTTGTTACACCTGACCATCACATCACTCCTAGTAATCAGACTACCCTGAATGTGCCGCATGTTCTTGTGGTTCCTTCCCCTTCTTCTAGTTATATTTTTCCCATCATAGGTAAAATGGGGGACATGGATCTAGTCTATGGATATCATAATGGAGCTAAGCCGCTAGCTTTTACGAAATGGGGGCAACCTACCAACCTTTAGATATCATGTTTAGTAGGAGCAGGTTTGTGAGCATAGTTCTCATTCTGTGTCAAGCTCGTTAAAAAATGAAACAGATGTCTGTGAGCATAGTTCTCATTCTATGTCAAGCTCGTTAAAAAATGAAACGGATGTCTGTGAGCAAAGTTCCCATACTATGTCAAGCTCATTAAAAAATGAAATGGATCTCCTCAAGCATAATTTACCTTTTGGTTTCAAGATTGCATAAAAATGAAATCATTCTTGAGCAAAGTTCCCATTCTATGTCAACCTCGTTAAAAAATGAAATGGATCTCCTCAAGCATAGTTTACCTTTTGGTTTCAAGCTTGTATAAAAATGAAATCATTCTTGAGCATAGTTCATTTTCTATTTCGAGCTCGTTAAAAAATGAAGTAGGTTTCCTTAAGCATAGTTTACCTTTTGGTTTCAAGCTTGCATAAAAATGAAACCATGTTCCAAGCAAAGTTACCTTCTGTTTCAAGATTGTGTAAAAATGAAACAGATCCCCTTCCCTTGAGTCAAGTCTTCATTTTAGTGTTAGAACTTGAACCTTCTCCTGCCCGATTCTCGTTCTTCCTACCCCCCTGGTGAACATTTTCACATTAGTAACCAAGTTTTTAGGTTGGGTATGGAAGAAGAATCGTCAGATGAAACGAAGCTCGCAGGCATGTCGAGCCCCTAGCAACCATGTTAGGGGTAAGCCTTGCTAGCAATCATGCTGGGGGCAAGATTCCAACCTCTGTATATCATGTTAATGGGATTTTTCAAGCATAGTTTACACATTGTTTTCGAGCTTGCGTAAAAATGAAACCAATCCCTGAGCATTCTTTCAACTAATCTTTGAGCTTACTTTTCATTTTTTGTGCTCTGGTTAAAACATGAAAAGTGGTTTGAGCTTAGATTGTTACTTTTTCGTGCTCTAGATTCAAACATGAAAAAGGTTAATGGATTCTTCTTTTCACATCTTTTTTCAGACTCCTTAAACATGAAAATATCGTCGAGTCCGTTTTCGATTCTTTCCAGGCTCGTAAAATATGGCATTGTGTAAAGAAACCTCATGGAGTCCTCTTTAAACTATTTTTAGGCTCCGTAAATACGAAAAGATTGTCGAGCAATCTTGTCTTCTTCACACTCGTTAAAGCATTTGAAGAGTCGTCCTTCCGACGATAGGTTATCTCTTTTTCGGTTCGGATAGGACTATTTACAAAAAAGGAACACTCCAGCCAAACATGACTGGAAGAGTTCTCTAAGGTATGATTTTACACTTTTTCGGGCCTTAGAAACTAAATCATATGAAAAAGGACCCCTTTGGATTCTTCTTCCCTATTCATTCAGACTCTCTAAACATGAACGATACCGAGTTTTCTTTCATTGGACTCGTTAAATTAAACATTGAGAGACCCATTTTGGGAATGAACCCCTCCTCTCTCAGGTTCATAAAACATATGAGTCTGGACTTGTCTTCCGACAAGCTATACCGAGTGTTTGTTACCCTCTTTGAACTCGTAAAACCGAAAAGAGGCACTCATCGATCATGATGGGGAGATTATTTTGCAAATAATGGTAGTTGTTTGTCGTTACCTTTGAACATGGCACTTGTCTACACATCATCTCAGTCAATTGGGTATTCAGCTGATCTCCATGACGATCCACTTTCATGAGTCATGTCACTCCTTTGAGTCTTTCAAAAGAATGCATTTTTCGCTATCGCATTGCGTGTTTGTCCCGTTTAGTCATGCTGCCAAGTCTTTTTTTCGAGCCGCCCGATGTTCAAAGGAGATTTGAAGAAGTTTTACCTCTGCAGTCTACACAGTCTTTGTATCAGTACTTTTGAGTCAGTCCTATGGTTACTACATTCACATCATTCCATAACTATGTTCGGAGTTTCGTGCCGTCGATGTGGGACTCATCATGGCCCTCCTTCGATGAGACTTTTCCCGTCGACATCAACTCATTATTCGGGAAATAGTCTTAGAAACAATACTTGGTACCTTGAGGTCTGTATGCCTTAATGACATATTCTCTCGCTCTCGACATAGGTTCACATCATTGACCTTTGATCGATAGAATCGATTGGGTGTTCGACATCAGGACATCTAACCGCACTCAGTAGATTGTACTAGGGTACCTTGGGAATCATTGACATTAATGGTGATCTCCCTCACACTTGTTAACAGTTCACATCATTGGCTGGTAATCAAGTGGTTCCTACCATGTTCGACTTCAGATCATTGTAATCACATGGATAGAATCGTACTTTGTGGAAGACGAGACAAAGACCCTGGGTATTTGTTTAAAGCGCTCATTGCTTTCCCCGGGTTGCGATGGAGTTTTGTATATCTAGCATGGATCCACATTTGTATGGTCGTGGCTATGCTCAAATTTATGTATGTATGACATAGATCTACATTGTATGTTTGGTAGCTATGTCCAAGTTTAAGTCCTCTATCACATGGATCTATGTTGTATTCTAGTAGCCATGCTTGTTTATTCCTCTCATGGATCTGCCTTGTATTGATCTGCAGCTATGAGTTGGTTACTTGTGTCTATGAGTCAAAATACTGATGTACTACAGATGCCTACTTGACAACATGCTCCGATCGAGCTGACATTTTCATTTCAGGGCAACGACTTGTTCTCTCAAAGCTCTTGTTTATCATATCCCTCTAAGACTCATGCTTTGGGGGGCATCCTATTATACCAAAATCCTGTCACCATCATGTGATAAGACCTTTGACATACCTACTTGCCCTGAATCCCAGCTCTTGGAGTGGAAACTCATACCATTTGTCAATCTTTCACAAAAAATGCTCAGCACCGCACTTTCCCTTTTGTCTAGGAGCGGTACCTTGTTCGCACTGCCTATCCCTTCTTATCCACAAGCGGTGTCACCGCTTATGGCCCTTAGTCCATAAGCGTTTCTTACCAGAACCGCTCTGTCATTGAAGGAGAAACGCGGTACCCTGGGTAAAAACAGAAAAAGAGAAGTTTCTTGAGGCTTCTAGAGCATAATCCTCGTGGCCCCCCTTATCCCTATCATTGTGGGTCAGTTGAGCTCGAGATCCCCCATCATAGGATCTTAGAGGCCACCTCATCCACAAATGTCTCAACCATTCCTATCTATTTAGCCCTATAAATACAAGCTCATGGTCATGGTTGAGGGAGAGAACTCTTAAGGTATTGTTATGCTGTTGGATTGATCACTTGGCCCAAGCCATTGGAGAGCATAGAGAGCTAAATCTGAAGCTTATGGGGATGAGAGTGCTTGGTTTCATGGAGATGCATGTCAACACTAAGGCTTGGTTGTAAACTTCTCCATTTTTATCTTAATGCAAGTTGATTTCCGTCCCACATTATTGTTGTTGTTTGATTTCACATGTATGTTGTTAGATTCCTTAGTCACTAACATGGATTAGTAGATTATATTCTGGCAGATTTGATGTGTTTGCGTGTTTAAGCTGATTGCAAGAACATAGGGTTACTATCGAAGCATCACATTCCAGGTATCTACGGCGTCCAGGGAGGGTCTTCAACCTCTATCCTTCATTTGTTCTAGATCTGAACCATTCAGACCAATGGAACACCTTACTGTCTGCAGGAGTTGAAATATTCCAGCTAACACTCAATGCTCCTACATCAATTTACCACACAGTAGTAGAAAAAGCATCGAGATTTGACCAAGTTGTACAAGCAGGGACAAGTATAGTTGTATTTTCACTATTTTTTTGTTTGAATCAATAATAAAGCAAGTGTTTGATTAAGAATTATTAGATATAAAGAACATAATTGAATAGATTCATTAATAGGAGAGGTGGAGTGAATTTCATGGTTCGTATATCCAAATCAAGACCCCTTTGGATTTTATTTAAAAACGGGATTTGGTTTGAGTCTAAAAGTTGACTCGGAATTGATTAATTTTCCATACATAATAATTATATATTTAGTTTAAGTTATTCAATTATATATTTATTTAATCCATTGATCCAGATGAAGTATAAATATAGGTAGTTAACGCTACAGCCAAAGCAACATCTCTACCTATTCCATGTGAAAGAACTTTATATAGATATTTATTTTCTATTATGTAAATAAAAAAAATAAGATAAAAGCATTGTAATCTAAATGCCATGAATTTTTTTATAGTGAATTTTCAAAGAACTAACCTCAAGGGAAAATAAACCTATGAAACTAAAGAGTCTTTATCTATGATTGCTGACAAAATACCATTCAGAATTACATTATTAGAGACAATATAAAAATTGTAGGAAGAGCTTGTCCGTGAGATTTTGACAGCTTCTATTTTTACTAATTATAATTATAGTGAACTTGAATACAATTGGAATATGATATGCAATTACAAATCGTGCCACATTTCAATTCCATTTAGACGGCATTTAAGTTTCCCTGAAATACTTATTTCTTGGTGGCGATGGCTAACCATGGTATGTTATCAGTGCCCAATAAAATACCAACGGCTTTCAGTTAATCCATTAACTTGATTTCTAGCATAAGATATAATTCTTTGTGTATGAGAGTTGCTCTTATCTGCCCTCCATAAATTGCAATCAGGGTTTCATTGATAGCTTCACTTTGTCAGATTTTATTATACCTTGTCAAGTTTTACCTATATTAGCTATTAAGGTATAGTAAATTATGTCATATCACCCATACATGTTATGTTGTACATCAATTCTCCGAATTCCAACTTTCTCTTTAACTCCAACAATTTATTACGATCACTAATACAGAGGAAAAATAAAAATTGAAAATTGTTCCACATGAATCCATGCAAAGGGATGTGTGTCTATGTTTTCCATGTTAATGAGTTGTTCTAGGGCAATAGAAATTATGAACAGCTTGCACAAGTTTCTTTTTTGTTACAAGTTTTAGTAAATGCTTTGCTTTGTACATAGATGTGTAACTCTCATTGCAATTAATAAAGAAACTTATATATACCCAATGCAATTGAAGGGATGGAAAAAATTTTGATTCCCTCATGTGGTGTTTGTTGTATGTTCGTGTATTTCCTATGAATTGTATAGCATGGAACGTTGGTTAAAGAATGTGTTAGTTTTGTGTTGATTAATACTCCAGTCGAGAGGCTTCCTATGATTGTTTAATACTGCAGTTAAAACCACCTATGAATTAAGTGAAGTTGTCATATAGAAGCCAAGTCTTGGCTAAATAATTGGGGAGTTGAAGAAGATGTCACTTTGCAAAATAGTGATATTATTAAAAGTATTATTACATATAAGTTTATGGAGAAGATATTGTGCGATAAAGAGAGAGGATAAGAGAATTAAGATAGTATAAGGAGGTCGTCAACCCTAATCTAGATGATAAACAAATTAAAGCGTTGTGATATTTATTGAATAAATCAATTACTTTATATATAATAATCTTAATTTTTGAAAAAAAAATATTTCAATTTTTTTTATAGCTTTCAATTTTTAATAAATTCTAAAATAAATGCAAATATTATAGAATATGAATGCAAAATATATTACATTTTATAAAATAACAAATTTTTCAAAAAAAATGAAATAACGCATAATGGTTTAGATAATAACTTTAAAAATTCAGATCAAATTATATAGTTCATGATTTTGGTGAGATTTATCCTTAATACCTATATCTAACCCAACATTTATCCTTAATACCTATATCTAACCCAACATTGTATGGTTGGGTGTACCATCTCAAGTATAAGTTAAATATAACAAAATTAGTAGGATCCCCTTACCCAAATATATGACTCCTTTGGGTACCCTTACCCCTTACCCAAATATACAACTCCTTCCCTTACCCAAATATATGACTCCTTTGGGTACAACCGACTGTAATTATCACCAACATTTATATGATTCCTAGCTCTGCCCCACAACCATAATATCTATAAGCGGGAGTTTCCCATTTGTTTGTTGCTTACTCGTTATCAAAAATTAGGATATCATTAGGTTGGTACAAATTGCATTTGAGTCGATGGTGAAATTTATATTCGATTCCATAATGCGTGTATACTTTTGAAGAGCATCTTTTTGTCCGATGATAGGGCTATATTATTATCATTATTTTAATACTTTACCATTTTTAATTTTGATTTTGATTTAGGAAGATTTGTGACTAAATGTTATCTCATGGAATATTTTATGGAATCATGTTTATATTATTATTAACAATAATGGTGTAATTTAATATTAATACATTATTGTAAAATGTTAATTAAGTCTAATTTAATCCATTTTTAAGAATGTTATTTTACTTACTCAATTTTATAAGAATTTTTTTTTAAAATACAAAAATTATAAACTAGCAAAATAGAAGTACTTACATATATGGCAAACAATTTTAATACCTATAGGCACATTAAATATCTTTTTTTTTCAGAAGGAAAAAAGCCTGACCTTGTTACTCAATAAGTGAATCAAAGGGCATTTGACATGCTCCCCCTATCAATAGGGTTACAATCAATCAAAAAACAAGAAAGTAATATGTTACAGCTAGTATCCAGGAACATGTCTCAAGCAATCTTGAGCAGGCAATGGGGAGGGATCCCGGACCATACATCAGAAGTCTAAATAAACCATGGCATCAAGAAGACATACAATTGTAACATGTCCCTTTCAGTCATACAAATCGAGGACACAGAAGTGTAGAGCTTCTATCAAAAGAGCACGCTCCATTTACATCAATCCACGAAGGGGTGCATAAAAAAGGAGAGCAAAGCTCCTGCACCGAGCTCAAAAGCGCTGGAAAGTATTAGACAAGACCAAATGGTCCTCAAGAATCTCAGTGAAATCACCACATCCAGGAGCCAAAGACAGGGCAGATTTCGATAGTCTGTTTGCAAGTTGATTGTGTTCTCGATATGGGCACATTAAATATCTTATGAACTCCTTGTACTCTTATTTTCTTAACCATCTTGCAACTTGCTCCTCTAAGTTTGAAGACATTGAAGCTTGCATTTGAAGCAAATTTGTTTTCCAATTTTTATTTGTGACAAGCTAGGCCTAACAAAATTTCTTTACATTTGTTTTGCAATAATAAATAATAGCAAGTGAAGATATTAAGTGTATTACTCTCTTAATTTTTAATGCACAATTTGTGATATTCTCTTTATTTGCGTCAACATTTTATCATTTTTTTATTTGAGCAAAACTTTGTTCATTGCATCTTTGATACTGAATCATTTTTTCTTGAAATCTAGACGTGAAGTGAACACCCTGGAATTTTTGTTATGTAATTGTTTTTTCATAAAATTTCAATAAAGAAGAGAGAACCCTTCATGACATCAATTTCGTTGTTCTCTTTTCCATTTCATCACGTTTACTTTACTCTACATTTATTTTATTTTTCCTTTAAGGTTTCATTGCACCTTGTGATGCAATTACTGCTATAATGTTTATAGCTTACAACATTACACAAAGTTTTAGTGAAAGAATGGTTATAGAATATAATTTTTTTATGTACATTATAATTTTAGATGTATTATAATTTTAAATATATTATAAATTTTTTTAGGTTACAACACTACACAAGGTTTCAGTGGATGAATGGTTATATAATAGAAGCTTTATGATCATTTTCTCAAGTAACATTGTTGCACACGGTTTTAGTAAATGAATGGTTATAGAATACATTTTAGTGGGTAAATGGTTATATAATAGAATTTTCCATATAATTTTAGATTTATTATATTGTTTTTATTATATTGTTTTTATATGTAACATTGGTGGTTAGTGTTTTACTCGATAAATGGTTTTAGAATACATTAAAATAGCAATAAATGTTAGATGAATGGTTTTATTTTAGTAAGTGAGACTATTAATTATAAATTAAATAATATGATGTTATGATATTTTTTTTTAATAATATAATTTATTTTAATAATTATTATAATTTTATTTAAAAAATACTTTTATCATTACTATTTTTAATAATATAATTTGATTATGAAATAGTAAAATAAAGTCAAAATGGGATCATCGTTTATGAATCTAGATCATGATACATCTAAAAACAAATGTGGCTTTCAAATGAAATATACGAGGAAGCATTGTTCCCTCTGGCATAGATTACAGCAAAGGAGGCAACCCATTAGAATAGGGCCCTTAACATGTAAAGAGATGAATGAATGTACAATAAATCTGGCTTAGAATAAATGTTGAAAAATAGGCATTATTAATAATAATTATATTAAAATTAACAATATTATATTAATAAATTTTTTAATTAAAACTAATATTATAAATAGCATCATTAGCATCATTAGAAAAAATTGTATGAATATTAATAAATAATAACTTAATACGATTAAAATAAACTATATTGACATTAATAATTCACTATTAAATGTATTATTAATTCATCATTTCAATATTAAAAGTATTAACAATATGGGAATTTCAGTTTGGTGGTGAAGTTATGTGGTGAAAACCCTCACCTAAGCTTTGCAGTGAAAATAGTGAAAACCTTTCGTAAAAATTTTGGGCACTCCACTCCTTCAACTAGGGCATCCTCATTTGGGGCCTCTAAATTAGGTGCATACTATTACTCATCTCTCTATTTTTTTATATTTTATATTACGGTGAAACCTTTTTTAAAATTTTGGACATTATGCAATGAAAGAATGCTCTGAGGTGAAAACCCTAGGTGAAGCTTTACAGTGAAAACCTTCCGTAAAATTTATGGGTTAGCTAAGGCATCTTCATCATTTATTTGGGGGCTCTAAATTAGGTGCATATACACTTTTAGTTTTAGTTTTTTCTATATACAGTTCTACACATTTACATAAATATGAGTAATTCGCCGCATTTTCCAAAAATTGTTAAAGGAAGACCTAGCACAATTACCCTACACAACATTTATGATTTTATGGAGTCAATAAAGAAACGTAGGGAAGAAGGAGAGGATAAACTTTATGAATATATAGAATCCTTAGAGAAACTTAGGGAAGAAAGAGAAGCTAAACTCCAGAGAGAGTTAAAAGCCATGCTTCATAATAAATTTACATCTTTTCAAGAATAGATCCAAAAACAATTAGACGATAAGATAAAAAAAAATGGAAAACAAGGTAGAGATAATGGAGACTAGACTGCATGCAATGGAAATTTAAAAAGCACCCGAACAAGGAGAGGCATATACAATAGAAAATATTAAGTTAAAGGATAGGATTAAAGAGTTCGAGGAAAAAGTTAACCACGACCTAAATCTAAATAATATAGAAGGTAAAATAGATATCAAATACATTAAAGATGAAATGAGTAAGTTCATAGCCTTATACCATTAGCATAAAAAAAGAGCTTTAAACCTCAATATTTTTTGTTTAAAAGAGGACGAAGAAGAGGATACGTTAGCCATTGTCAAGACAAAACTTCACAATAGGTTACAAATTGAAACTATCGGTCTCATAGAAGCAAACAGGTTGGGGAAATTAATTGAGAATAAAGAAAGGATAATATGGGTTAAGGTTAGCTCTACCGAACAAAAATACAATATACTATGTAAGACATCAACTTTAAAAGGCTATATTTATAAATGAAGACCTCATTCCATAAGATCGGACTGAATTAAGAAAGGAGGTCCAAAAGGTAAAAGAAGCTAGGAAGGAGGGAAAATGGGCATTAATCAGAAACATACAAGTTGTTATTAGAGATAGAAACCAAAAGGATAGAATAAATAGCAATTTGGCACACTCCAAATATTCTCCCATAAATGTCGAGAATTTCCATGGAGCAAAGGCCCTAAGTTAAGCTAGATCTCGAGCGAAATTGACATTATATTATTGGTTCAAAGTTGGGAACACAAGGAGTCCAAGGTCCCTCATATAGACAGATATGTCATATGGTCAATATGGAATAAACGTTCATGTCGTAGAGGCATTGGGGGTATAGGCTCTTACATTACGAAGAACATATCCCCACATGTTAGGAGTTATTAAAAAGAGCCTTACAACCAATTTATTTGGATAGATATCACAGACATTAATGATGAAACCAATTTAGATAAAAATTGTCCTTATAATGGTTTGGAACATGATATTTCTAGTTTAAGGAAGGAAGGAAATATCCTTTTGATGGGTGACTTCAACGCTCAAAATTCCAGTAACCAAGCTATTATTTTAAGCAACTATTCCAACCATAATCCTCTTTGGTTAGATGAAGAGCTTGAGCTAGCTGACAGGTACAAAATAAGTTTTGAAGATCTAGGTGAAAATTTATTCGGGTCTAAGCTGGTCAAATTTTGTAGTGCTGAAGATATTTTCATTTGCAACGGTCTCACAAAATGGCCAAACTCTATCCAGATGACTTGTATCCATGGGATTGGGAGTAGTGTGGTATATTATGTTATATTTGATATCCTTATATACAACAAATTAATATATTTCAACATCTTCAATGACCATGAGCTTGACTCTGATCATAGACCTTTAATTATAACTCTCAATATGTCCATGCATAGCGATCCCAAGGAGGAAACTAGCATTGCCGAAAGCACCTAATCTTCGATAAAAATAAAGCTAACATTTTTCTCCATGATCTAAAAAATGAACTAGTTCTTTTATCTAGTATGGAGAATATAGAAAATATCTACCATAATTTTGCTACAACCCACTCGTCGTCCATTAACAAGTTCTATATTGAAGTCTCGACTAAAATGAGCAATAGTAGAGCCAACCCTTGGTATGATCAAGAGTGTAAAGTTGCGAGAAAAGAAATTAAGCAAGCTACTACAAATTCGATAAAAAAAAAAGACAAGATCAATCACTACAAAGCCTTAATTAAAAGAAGAAGAAAAAAGGCATTATCTAAGTAAAAGGCAAGAAAAACTCCTACACCTCTCCAAGGTGGCTCCTAAGAAATTTTGGAGGCAAATTCTAATTCACAAAACAAAAGAAGACAATAAAATTGCTTTAAAAGATTGGAATTCATATCTTAAAAAGCTTTATGATTCCCTGGATATCAGAGATAACATTCAAGCCCTTCTTACAATGAAAGAAGTTTTATTGTTAGAATACATAGATTTCGTGGCTAAGTGCTTAGCAAATGGAAAATCAAAAGACATTAATAGCTACCAAGCGAAAATATTAAAAATTGGAGGGTTTGTCCTCATCCCGCACATCCACAAACTATTTAATCTAGCAGTCAAGTAAGGGTTTCCTACACCTTGGACTCAAAGCCTCATTATTCTTATTTTTAAAAGTGGTGATAAAAATGATTCCTCTAATTATTGTACTATTATGATTATCCCTCTCTTAGCTAAGTTATATGGTATTATCTTAGAAAAGAATATCAATGAATGGCTAGAAATGGAAGGTAAGAAGGCTAAAGGACAAGCAAGTTTTAGAAGGAATCATTCAACCATGGACCACCTCGTTACACTTAGGATCATTGCATAGGAATGTCGTAATAATAAGTCTTACCTATTTTTTTTCTCTCTGGATTTTAGAAAAGCTTTTGATACATTGTCTAGAAATAACCTGTGGAATAGGCTATAGGATCTTAAGGTTCCTTTTGAGTTGAGAGTTATCACAATAAGATTATACGAAAAGGTCATTGTCAAGTTTAAGAATAATGAGGCATGGACAAGAGATATAAACTATAATATTTGAGTTAAACAAGGACTATAATATTTGAGTTAAACAAGGTTTCCCTCTCTCCCCTACCATTTTTGGCATTTACATTGATAAGATAGAAAAGTGTTTAGAAGAAGCGATTTGCGCCGGTACAATCTTAACTAGGATAGTTATCATCCTCGTACTTTATGTTGACGATATTGTTCTTATGGCAAGATGTCCTTCTGATATTGATAAACAATTAAGAATTCTTAAATATTTTTGCTCTAACATGGGTATATGATTGTTAACACCGAGAAGAAAAAAATCATGATTATAAAATCTAAGAAAATCACCTATGCAAATTTCATTTATGATAATAGTAATCTAGAGGAAGTGACTTCTTACAAGTATCTAGGAATTGATATTCATCACAAGTTCAATTGGAACTATAACATTTAGAAAAGGATTAATGGAGGGTGGAAAGCTTATTTTGGTCTTGAAAATAACTGTAAATCATCCAATCTGGTCATGTGGGATAAAAAGAAGTTCCTCTTTGAAACTCTTGTCATCCATGTTATCTTGTATGGTTGCGAAGTATAGGGGTGCACCATTTCTAGATAATCTTGGAGGAAGATTGAGCAAATACAAAAGTGTTTTATAACTTATAACCTCAAAATTAAAAGCAATACACCTTATCCTATTCTCCTCATAAAAGTGGGACTTTCCCCGATCGAGAGCATGGATATGACTATGTACTTGATGTACATGCATAAGATAAATAACATGGGAACGAGAGACTTCATAAAACTACTTTAAACTCAAGTCAAAACCAACTATGCCTAAAGCGGTGTTGGTGTAAATATAGCATGGCTTGGTTAAACCATTAGGGAATTGATGAAAATGACATTTTGCAGAACATTGATAATGTCAAAAATATTATTACTTCTAAGTTTAAAGAGAAATTCTAGTGTGAGGAAAAAATAGTTTTTAAGAGAAAATTAAGATACTATAAGGAGCTCATTAATCCTAACTTGGAAGATCAGAAGTATCTCTCAGTAGTAACTAGCTCATGAAAGAAAATTAATATAGCTAAGATTAGAACGAACTCCCATGAACTCCATAGTGAAATGGGGTGTTTGTCATATGTGTGAGTCTATGAGCTTTGAGGATGAAAATCACTTTCTCTTAGAGTGTCTTACTTACACCCACATTAGATCTGAGTTTCATAGTATTTGCTACAATACAAACCTTTATAACCTCCTAACTTGCCAGAACTATAGTGAGCTTGGAAAGCTTCTTGGTAAGTTTTTTTAGCACAGGAACAAGATTTTAATGTAAACCAAGTATTATCCTCCTTAAGGTACGATAGACCAAACTTGGTCTCAGTGAACATTAATCATCATCATCATCATTATCATCATCAACATTAATTACTATAATATTAATATTTACATTACTAATATTATTATTATATTTAATAACATTATTAATGTTCTATAATATTTATTAATAACAGCATTATATTTAATAATATTAATGTTCTATAATATTTATTAATAACAACATTGATAACATTATTATTAATATTAATAATATTGATATTGATATTAAGAAATAATGATAATAATATTACTATTATTCTTAATAATATTATTAAGAATATTAATAACAACATTTATACAAAAGTTAACAACATTATTTTTTTAAGATGAAACATTGCTCAAGAAACTCTTAGGTACTTCCCCTTTTTTTAGGATGGTACATAAGGTAAACCGTTGGCCCTAATTGCGGGGTCTACCTCGGTGGGGACATCGAGTGAGGCCCCTGCATAGCCACCCGAGCATTTGACCCCAAGACCTTCTGCTAGCATAAACAGCTCTCAACCACTTGAGCTAACCCACCGGGCCACAAAATTTAGCAACATTATCAACACTTTCTAATATTAATGACAACATTGATAACATTATTATTAATATTAAAAAACTTAATATTAACATTAAAAAAATAAATATTAACATTTTTTTAAATCATAGTCATATTAATATGAATAATGTAATATTAATATTTATTTGTAACATGGTTCTCCTGGTTATGTCCATCATGGTCAATGATGCTCTAATGTGGTCTTCCATAGCTAACTAAAGTCAACCTTGATTAAAAGTCAATTGTGGATTCAATTCAACCTTGGATTGAAGTCAACCATGGATTGAATTCAGCCTTGGATTAAAGTCAACATTGCTTAATAATTAACAACGAATTAAAGTCAAATAAGGATTAAATAAAACCAAGGATTGAAGTCAACCTTAGATTAAGGTCAAACATTAGATTGAAGTCAACATTGATTAAAAGTCAACCTTGGATTGAAGTCAACCTTTGATTGAAGTTAACAATGGATTGAAGTCAACCTTGCTTAAAATTCAACTATGAATTGAAGTCAAGATTGAAGTCAACCTTTGGATTGAATTCAACCTCAAATTGAATTCGGCGTTGGATTGAAGTCAACCTTGCTTAAAACTCAACCATGGATTGAAGTCAAACGCGCTTGAAAGTCAACTATGGATTGAAATCAACAATGGTTCAAATTCAATCAACCACTTTTAAAAGTGTGCTTGTGGATTGAAGTTAACCATGGTTCAAATTCAACCTTGGATTGAATTCAACTATGGATTGAATTCATCCTTGGATCGAAGTCACCCTTTGATTGAAGTCGACCTTGGATTGAAGTCGACCTTAGATTGAAGTTGACCTTGGATTGAATTCAACCATGGATTGAAGTCAACCTTGTATTGAAGTGAACCTTTCTTAAAAGTCAACTATTGATTGAAGTTAGCATTGGATTGAAGTCAACCTTGGATTGATGTTGACTATGGATTGTAGTCAACCATGGATTAAACTCAAACTTGGATTGAAGTCAAGCTTGCTTAAAGTCAACTATGGATTGAATTCAACCTTAAGTTTAAGTAAATATTCCTTAAAAGTCAACTATGGATTGAAGTCAACCTTGTTTAAAAGTCAACTATTGATTGAAGTCAACTGTGGTTGAAACTCAATCAACTGTTTTTAAAAATGTTATTATGGATTAAAGTCAACCATGGTTCAAATTCAACCTTGGATTGAATTCAACCATTAATTGAAGTTAACTATGGATTGAAATCAATCGTTGATTGAATGAAATTGTTGATTGAAATCAACAATGGGTGAAAATCACCCATGGGTTGAAGTCAACCTTAGACTGAACTCGACCTTTGATTGAAGTCATCCTTAAAACCAACCTCAGATTGAAGCTACCAATGGATTGAAATCAACCTTAGATTGAAGTCAACCATGGATTGAAGTCACACTTAGATTGAAATCAACCATGGATTGAAGTCAAACTTTGATTAAAAGTCAACTATGGATTGAAGTCAAACTTCGATTAAATCCAACCTTGGACTAAGGTGAACTATGGATTGATGTCAACCAAGGATTGAAGTCAACATTGAATTGAAGACAACGTTGGATTGAGTTCAACCATGGATTGAATTCAACCTTGGATTGAAGTCAACCTTGTTTAAAAGTTAACTATTGATATATAAGTCAATTAAGGATTGAAGTCAACAATGGATTTAATCCAACCATTGGATTCCAGTCAATATTGGATTGAATTCAATCGAACTTAAAAGTCAATCATGGAATGAAGTCAACCATTCTTAAAAGTCAATGATGGGTTGAAGTGAACCATAGTTTAAATTCAATCAACCACTTTTAAAAGTGTGCTTGTGGATTGAATTCAAGCATGGTTCATAGTCAACCTTGAATTGAATTCAACAATGTATTGAAGTCAATAATGTTAATATTATTAATCGATTGAAGTCAACCATTGAATTGAAGTCAACCATTGGATTGAAGTCAACCTTTGATTGAAGTCAACTATGGATTAAGGTCAACCTTGGATTGAGGTAATCCTTAGATTGAAATCAACCTTTAAAGTCAACTTTGCATTGAAGTCAACCATGGATTGAAGTCACCCATGGGTTGAATTCAACCTTGGATTAAAGTTAACAATGGATTGAAGTCAACTATGGGTTGAAGGAAACCTTAGATTGAACTCATCCTTGGATTGAAGTCAACCATGGATTGAAGTCAACCTTGATTAAAAGTCAACTATAGATTGAATTTTATCTTGGATTGAAGTCAACCATGGATTGAAGTCAAACTTAGATTGAAATCAACCTTGGATTAAAGTGAACCTTACTTAAAATTAAACTATGGATTGAAGTTAACCTTGGATTGAATTCAACTATGGATAAAAAGAAACTATGGATTGAAGTCAAACTTGGATTGAACTCAACCTTGCTTAAAAAGTCAACTATGGATTGAATTCAACGTTGTATTGAGGTCAACATTGGCTTTAAGTTAATTTCTCTTAAAAGTCAACTATGGATCAAAGTCAACCTTACTTAAAATTCAACTATGGATTGAAGTCAATTACAGATTGAAGTCAATCATGGTTCAAATTCAATCAACCACTTTTTAAAATGTGGTTGTTGATTGAAGTAAACCATGGTTAAAATTTAACCTTAGATTAAAGTCAATTATGGATTAAAGTAAACTATGGATTGAAGTCATTAATGTTAATTTTATTAATGGATTGAACTGTTCATGATATTATGCAGTGGGTGTTTGAAGAGAAGATGGGAAAACTGCGTTAGTTAGAATATTATCTCGATATTTCGAGCCACAAAGTAGGGCTCATCATCAAGAGAAAGTGTCTCGAGTTAAGACAGGTAAGGGTTTTTGGTTATTAATAAGTGTAAAAATTTTAATAAATTTTTTTTAACGACAATTTCAAATTTTAAATTTTTGCATAATTTTTTTATTTTATTTTTTATTAGTGTAAAGTTTAATAAGTTTTTTAAGTTTTTTAATAATTTTTTAAAGGAATAAAGTTATTGGTTAAAAAAAAAATTAATAGAATAAAGTTATTAATTTAATAATTTTTTGTTTTTTATTTAAATATGTATTGTTTATATAAAATCTATTTTAGTTAAATTTAATAATTAGTTAGGATCATTTTTATGTAATAAGTATTTGTAATAATTAATAAAACTTCAAAGTTTGGTTTATTAATTTTATTTTATTCTTGATATATTTTATTAAAAAAAAATATTAACAATTTTAAAATTTTTCTTTTAGGTAAACCATACATATTTAAATAAAAAACAAAAATTATTAAACTAATAACTTTATTCTTTTAAAAATTTATTAAAAAACTTAAAAATCTTATTAAACTTTAGACTAATAAAAAATAAAATCAAAAAATTATGCAACTAGAAAAAATTATTAAAATTTTTACACTTATTAATAACCAAAAACCCTTACCTGTCTTAACCCGAGATACTTGTTCCTGATGATGAGCCCTACTTTGTGGCTCGAAACATCGAGATAATATTCTAACTAACGCAGTTTTCCCATCTTCTCTAATGGATTGAAGTCAACCTTGAAATAAGCTTTGAATTGAAGGAAACCATGGATTGAAGTCAACCATGCATTAAATTCAACCTTAAATTGAAGTCAACCTTGGATAGAAGTCAACCTTAGATTGAATTCAACCTTCTATTAAAGTCAACCATGGATTGAAGTCAACCTTGGACTGAATTCAATCATGAATCCAACATTGGATTGAAGCCACCCATGGATTGAATTCAACCTTTAATTGAATTCAACCATGGGTTGAAGTCAAACTTGGATTGAAGTCAACCATGGATTGGCGTCAACCTTGGATTAAGGTCAACTATGTATTCAATTCATCCATGGATTGAAATCAACGTTGGATTGAAGTCAGTCATGGATTGAATTCAACCATGGATTGAATTCAACCTTGGATTGAATTCAATCGTGGATTGAAGTCAACCTTGCTTAAAATTCAATTGTGTATTGAATTCAACCATTGGATTGAAGTCAACCATGGATTGAATTCAACCTTAGATTGCATTTAACCTTGGATTGAAGTCATCTTTGTATAAGCCAACCATGTATTGAAGTCAACCATTATTAAATGTCAACTATGAATTGAAATCAACCATGGTTCAAATTTAATCAACCACTTTTAAAAGTGTGCTTGTGAACTAAAGTCAACCATGGTTCAAAGTCAACCACTGATTGAATTCAAATATTGATTGAAGTCAACCATGGATTGAATTCAACCATGGATTGAATTCAACAATGAATTGAAGTCAACCTTGGATTGAAGTCAACCTTGAATGGAAGTCAACCATTAAATTCAATCTTGGATTGAAGTCAACCTTGGATAGAAGTCAACCGTGGATTGAAGTCAACATTTTATTAAAGTCACCCTTAGATTGAATTCAACCTTGAATTGAGGTCAAACTCGCTTAAAATCAACATTTCAAAGTCAACTATGGATTGAAGTCGACCTTGCTTAAAAGTCAATTTTTCTTAAATGATAACTATGGATTGAAGTCAAATATGGATTCAACTCAAACTTGGATTAAAGTACACCTTGGATAGAAGTCAATTATGGATAGGACCTTAGGGTGAAGAAATCATTGCAATTTTCTAGAATGTCCTTGATTGGTAAGTTCCATGGCTAACAGAGCTTAGAGTGCACTCTTAATGAAATTATTCAAAGGTTTTGGACTTTGTTTGCAAACTATGAGCCTATTGTATTGTTTCGTTTTCTAAATAGCAACAAGTTGGTCTCATTCTTCATTTAGAGGAAGATTCTAAGGTGGTTTTAAGGGAAGATGGAACTCTGGGTCAGATTTCTTGTCACTTAAACCTTGGTCTGTGTGTTTCAATCCTAAGACGAAGGTTGTAAATCAAATTACTACATGGGTTGAACTCCTATGAACTCCTATGTTTATTCATGGAGTTGTGATAAGATAAAGTGCTAAAAGAGAAGTTTGGTTACTAACTTGTCTTTCAATGCTAGTGTATAAAAAATTGTGAATCAAATATTAGCTAAAATCAACATTGGTGAGAAGTAGTTTGTCACGCACCCATTTAAAACACCATTTTTTATTTCTTTTAATGAAACAAACTACTAAATATTTGATATAACTTTCGATGCTAGTGTATAAACAATTGTGAATCAAATATTAGCTAAAATCAACATTAGTGAGAGGTAGTTTGTCACGCACCCATTTGAAACACCGTTTTTTATTTCTTTTATGAAACAAACTACTAAAGATTTGGCTTATATCAGTGACTACTACTAGTCAATCGGTTGTTAATAATTATATCAAAGTCATTAACTGAGTGGTGCACCAATAAGTAATAAATACCTATTGGTTATAATATATTTTAAAGGAATGATCGTCCGTATTTACTTTCTCATACGAAAGTTTGAATATTACCTCAGTTATATACCAACTTAGAGAAGCAACATTGTAAGTGTTATATTATTTGAATGCAACTATGACTTGATTTAATAAACGATCACCAAGCGTAAGTTTTAGTTTCCATTACTAAAATCCATTAAGGTAGAATTTGTGCTAGGCTATTATTGCAATATTTGGGTTTCCAAATATTACTATGTAAGCAATTTATTGGTTTAATTTTTGTTAATTCCTATACTATAACTATTCCTATGTTATTTTTAATGAAAAAGTGTTTGTAACTAATGTGTGATAAGTTTACTGACAGGTAGGACATACTTTGAATATAACAATTGTATGAGCAAAATTGAATTGCTTAAGGGGTTTAGGGCTTTGAAGAGATGGCCTACTGCCTGTCTTGTCTCTGGACTTCTTGCCTCTCCTTCAATGGTTTTGTCGTTGTAATGCTCCTTTAGCTTTATCTTAGGCTGGTTTCTCAAGGCCATGTTCCTTACTAACCAGTTTTTGTCCCTTTGTCAACGGGATGCATTGTTCGTCACCCTAGGCATGTGGCTTATCACCTTTCTCATTTTGGGGTGCCTACCACCTTTTTTGCTTGGTCTTTGTTTATTCTACCTACTCGACGCTTGCAGAGACTCTTGGCAATGATCTTGGTGCTCTCGACGCGCTTCACGACAGTTATCTTCGGGGTTTCAGGTACTTTCCTTGTTTATTGACTATTGTTTTTTCTTGTCACTGATTACACTCTGGGGTTGAGTCAGAACCCCAGTTTCGAGGGCATTTGTTATTCTGGCAGCGACTCACCCCACATGGAGTCAACCCTCTCTATCAGAGGGCCAGTACCAACCATGTTAAAATAAGTGGGAACGGTTTTGTTTTTTTAGGGTTTCTTGGGTATTTCTCTGGTTTTTGTCTTTGTACTGTCTTTGACCCGTATTTCAAGGCCATGTCTGTTTGTCATGTTTTGTATCTTCTAGGAACTGTTGTTTTTCGGTCCCTTCCTCTAGGGTTACCTTTATCCTAGGGTTTCTTGATGGCATCTTCTGGTGGTCATGTCTCGTCGAAAGAATAGGGGATACCTCCCAAATCTCAATTCCGACCATCTTACCACTCCCGGCGTAAAACCAAATCCCTTAAGGCCCTGGAATCCAAATGCATATTTGTTCTCGGCCACGATGTCTTCTTTGACAAGGTTGAAACACTTTGTTGCAGAGCCCTCATTAAACGACATCTCTGGGTCCTTTTTCCCGCTCTTCCCTTTCCCCTCTGGACCAAGGAGTTTCTTGTAGGTCTGGCCAACTCCCTGGGGCACTTTGTAGCCCTAGAAAAACATTTTCATCTAATCTTTGATAAACGGATGGCAAGGGTACTCATAGAACTTGATGTGTCCAAGGGTCTTTTAGCTGATATCGACATTGTCTGTGGTGAGCTTATCATTAACCAGATATTAGATTACCTCCATATGCCCTTTAGATGCAATTATTTTCATGACACTGGTCATCTGCGCAAAAATTGTTCTCTGCTCCTTCATGGTAAACCTGTCTCTTAGGGTTTCGACCAGGGCTCCTTACCCACTTCCCCCTCCCCTGATGATCCTTTTCCCTCCATTGAACATTCCTCCCCTTCTCTAGAGGACCTTTATGTCTCCACCTCACCCACTCCTTATGAGGGTATCTCCAAGGGTGAACTGTTGTTTATTGAGGATGTTGAAACTTGCTCTCGCTTATCCCAACCTGCTCCCACTCAGTCTGTACCCCTAGACTCTCCACTCCCCCCTTCACCCACCCCCCCTCAACCTCTCCCTCTTTGTCTCTCTTCTGATGGTCCTCCTCCCAATACTTTTTAACACTTCCCCCACTTCCTCCTTCTCCTCATCCCCCCCTGTATCTTCCTCCAACCCCTTTCCTGCTCACACTATTGATGCTCCTACCAGCCCCAAGGACTCCTCGGCTTTCCTAGATCCATCCCTCCTCCAAACTCTTAATATTTTCTCAGAAAAGTCCCCTATTTCTCCTTCAACTCTCCCCTTGGATTCCATTCGTTTCCAAAACGTTACCATCAAGAAATCTAAGAAGAATACTCTCTCTAACCTTGGTGCCTCTGGTCTTTACACTCCTCTCTCGACCAGACTGATGGTCGTTTCCAGATCTCCCGTTTTTCACACCTTAAGCCTTCGCAAGTCTTTAGAGTAGACTTACCTGAGGACTCTGTTCCCCAATGAAGTTGCTCTCCCTGAATATCCGTGGTTTCGGGGGGTGAACCAAACAAAAATCCCTCAACTCACTGTTCTCTGACACAAACCCTGATATGATACTTATCCAAGAAACTATGTACTTTCTCCCGGGATCTCTTTCTCTTCTCCAAACTCAAACCAGGATGGGAATTTTTTACCCTTGAATCTTCTGGCCTATCTGGGGGACTCCTTGCAGGATGGAACCCAATTCTGATTTGATACAAATATTTTTCCTCCTTTGTAGGTATTCTTCTCAAAACTAGCATCAAAAGCTTTTCTTGGGTCTTTTCTATCCTAAATTGCTACAACCCCTACCATCATAGACTTGACTTTTGGAATAAGGTCCTTGATGGTGGACTATTTCCAGTGCCTAACCTTCTACTGGCTGGGGACCTTAACCTCACTCTATCTTCATCTGAAGTATGGGGAACACATGCACATCTTGATCCTCTATCATCCTACTTTTCAAGGCTCTTCTCCTGTAAGAGCATGGTCGACTTGTGTCATTGTGTTCCCAGTCCAACTTGGAGAAATGGTCACTCTGGTAATGATGGTTTTAGCAAAGGGATAGATCGTTTTTTGGATACTGATCAGCTCTTGCCCATTCTCTCTTCTTATAGATCCTGGGTGAATTATTTTGATATATCTGATCACTACCCCATCTGTTTGGAATGGGGTCCTAGAATTTCCTCCCATTGTTATCCTTTCAAGTTCAATAGGACTTGGCTCTTGGATGAAGAATTTGCAGCTCTTGTGAGCACTTCTTGGAATGCTAGCACTCACCTTCGGTCTTGTGATCACCAGGAAACCCTCTCACTCAAGCTTAGAAGGCTTAAAGACACTGTAAAAAAATGGGAAAGGGACAAAAAACTCTCTAGGAGACTCAAGCTGACCACCATTGAATCAGAGATTTGTACCATCCTTCAGCATTTCTGTGGCATTCTCAATAAGGATGACTCTGATTCATTGTTAGAAATAAAAAAACAAAAAAGGGAAAATTTTAGCTTAGGAGGTCCTCACTCAAAGACTTAAGAGCAGAGCCCTACGGATTAGTGAAGGTGATGCAAACACAAGATTCTTCCACTCCTTTGCTTATGCCAAAAGAAATAAAAAAACCATCTGGTCACTGGAGGATCGTGAGAGGAACTTAATCTCAAATGACTCTCCTCTTAAACTGTTGGGCCAACAACACTTTTCAGATCTTTTTAAGGATGATGGAAGCACTATTATCTCTACCAGCTTAAAGTTATTAGCATCTTTCCCTCTTATGTCGAAGAGGAGGATAAGATCTATTTTCTTGAGCCCATCACTCTATCAGAGATTGAAGCAGTATTGAAAGATTTTACAAAAGATAAATCCATAGGTCCTGATGGATGGCATGTTGAATTCTTTCTCTCCTTCTTCGATCTCGTTGGGGAAGACCTCCGATGTGTTGCTAAACAGGCTAGAATTGAGGGAAATATTTCGATGTCTTTAAATTACACTTTTCTCACATTGATCCCTAAATGTGAAAATCCCCTCACCTTTGCTGACTTTAGACTGATCTCACTGTGCAATCTTGTATACAAGGTTATTTCTAAAGTTGTAGCTCTTCGCCTAAAGCCTCTCTTACATAAGGCCATCTCTACACAACAATTTGGGTTTCTTAAAGACATACAAATTACTGAACCCATTGGCATCACTCAAGAAATTCTCCATATTGTTAAGACTAAAAATTTAAAAGTTATGATTCTTAAACTTGATCTGGTTAAAGCCTTTGGTAGGGTGAACTAGAATTTCTTGAGATTTGTCCTTCTTCAAATAGGTATTCCTCTGGATGGTGTTAATTGGATAATGGGATGTGTATGCTCTTCAAATTTTGTTGTTCTTTTCAATGAAACTCCATCCAATTTTTTTCTGCCACCGAGGGATTCGTCAAGGTTTCCCATTGTCCCCTCTTTTTTCATACTTATCATTGAAAGTCTAAGTCTGATTCTTTGTGATGCACATAGAAAAGGTCTCATCAGAGGGATACAGATAGCTCCTAGCCATGCTATTACTCACTTATTGTGTGTTGATGATGTGATTTTATTTGGATTGGGTTTTACTGAAGAATGGAAAGCTATCAAAGAGGCCCTTGATCTATTATGTTCAGCTACTGGCATTTCTATTAGTGCCGAGAATTCTTCCTTCTTATATAATGATATTGATGATGATACCAAAAGGATCGTTGCTGATCTCTTGCCTTACAAAATGGAGTCGGTCACTATGGGATTTAGATATCTGGGGTATCACTTCAATCCCTTAAGGTACCAAAACAATTGGCAGTGGCTACTTGCAATGTTTAAAAAAAGGATAAATAATTGGACATATAGGCTCCTTTCTCTCGGCGGCAGAGTTGTCCTTATCAGGTATGTTCTTACAGGACTAGCTATTTATTGGTTTGCACTTGTTCATGTCCCTTCATCCCTTATAAACACTCTGCGCAGATACATATTCTCCTTCTTATGGGGGAACTATAATGGAAAATAGAGACTGCACTTGACTGATTGGAAATCTATCGCTGCTCCCTAGGACTATGGGGGATGGAACATTAAGCAACTCGATTGGTTTGAGATATCTATCAGAGTCAAAATATTTTGGAAGCTTTTAAATGGTAAGGGTATTTGGAGTTGGATTGTGGCTCACAAATATCTAAAATACATACCTATTGATGTATGTCTTAGAACTTAGCCCTTCTCTGTCGCATGTACTTCTTATATTTGGAATGGCTTCATTCAATCGCTTTCTTGGATTACATGCAGACTTGGATGGAAAGTTGGTAATGGAATGAAGATAAGGCTGGGAATTGATCCCATTGTAGGTCTCAATGCACCATACATCCTCCCTGCCGATCTTAGAGAATATCTTGCAGACTTTGGGATGACTCACTTGTCTCAGATTCAGAACCTTGACTACGGGCCTCATAAGGGAAACTATTGGTATTTAGTTGTTGATCTAAATCTGGGGGGTGCTTGTTCTAATATCTGGACTTCATATACCAAAGGCCTTCTTCATGGAGGCATAAGGATAAAAAATGTGGAAGAATCTATGATCTGGATGCAAAATACCAAGAATGGGTTGGTCACAGCTAAGAAAGCTTATGACCTCATTGTCTCTTACAACTTAACTCTTGCCCATCACAGCTTACAATCTCATCTCTAGCTATTGAAGATCCCACAGAAGATAAAATGCTTCATATGGCTAGTCATTGAAAATAAAATAAATACTTGGGACAATCTAGTAAGAAAAGGTTCGAATGGTCCTAATAGGTGTGGCCTCTACAAGTGCAAAGCTAAATCTATTTGTCATCTCTTTGTTGAATGTTCCTTTACTCTTCAGACCATCAACAGTCTCCTCAGACTTCATAACTATACATTGACCTGGTCTAATAGATCAGTTTTATAAAATATTGAGAACTGGCTCAAGAAAAAAGGTAACCCACTCCATCTACCTTTCTTTATCATATGGAATATTTGAAAATCCATAAATCTCTACTTGTTTGAGGATAAGGAACCTGAATCTGACAGTATTTGCCACATTATTATGCATAATGTGCTTGATTATTCTGTACCATCTGCCAGCATTTGCAAAAAAATGGACATTGGATGCCCCCCTATCATCACATACCCCTCAGGGTTCTTCGATGGAGCAACTACTGAAAATATAGGGGGTGTTGGGGTTTTCCTCCTAATCATTCATACTCACCATTTTCACATCAAGTTGGGTTGTGGATTTAGTACCAATACTCATGCAAAACTCTTATCTCTCTGGGATCTCCTATATTTTGCTAAAAATATTGGGGTACAAAGGATTCATATTTTTGGAGACTTTATGGTGGTCATAAATTGGGCAAAATGTCGCTCATCTCTTCACACTTTGGACCTGGAGGCTTGGTGTTTAAACATCACTGAGTTGTCTGCCTCTTTCTCATATATTGATTATCATCATGTCTACAAAGAGTATAATGAGAGGGCAGACATGTTATCCAAGGAAGGCCTCCTTTTGGCTACAGGCCAACTTTCCTTTATGGAATATCATGAAGGTTTGGTCATTGGATCAGACAAAATGTAGTTATTCTAAGGAGCTTGACTCTCCTTGACCTACTCCTCTTTCTGAGCACATTCAGACCCTCTGGCTTTTGTTTTGTTTTTAGACTGTTGATTCACACTGCAATGAACATTTAGATTTCTTTCTTGAGACCTTCCTTGGATAACTCTCCTGGTCTCTCTGTATCCTCTCTATCTGACTGTTGGTATCTACTATTTTGTATGGCATTGATGTATAGACTCAATATGGTATTATTTGCATGGGTCAGATACTTAGATTCTGATATTGATTGGTCTTATGACTTGGCATATTGTTGATGTAATATGTTACCATTGATTCACTATGAATATCAAGGAACTACTATTTTTCGTCTGGAAATTTTTTTACCGACAGGTAATAAGTTGGATTCACAGATTCGAAACTATGAGCATAAAATGGGCTTACCACATGTTTTTTTTTATGGTTATTACCAGCTACTACATGTAGAGGATGTATTGATATTGCATCCTTACAATTTGATCTATTATCCGATAGATTGATATTTCATCCTTACAATTTTATCTATTATCTGATAGTGTAGTTGTGTGCATCAAAGTATTTCTAGATTTTTCTATTCCTATATATTTCTAGGTTGAGAGAGGTGATTAATTGTGTCCAAATCATTGATTTTAGTTGAATTTTTTTTCACTCAAAAATGTTTATGTTTTCCCAAGATACGACCATTTTATCAAATCCAAAGGTATAATGTTTAAATTTACGGAATTTTCAAAAAACAATCTCATATCCTTTCATATTCTAACCTATTTTTATGTTTTATTCCCAATTTGTTACATTTTTTCCTATGTATGCTCTTTTTCATACTTTGTGTGAACTTGGAAAATAAAAAACAAATCATAAAGGGTTTTCTTGGCTATGTATTCTCTTTATCATGTGTCTTGTGTGAACTCGATAAATAAGAAATAGTGATAAAAATTATATGTTCAAGTAATCTAACCAGGGACTAACCCAAAATTTGAGAAATTTAAGTTTCAGAGTTTCGTTTTTTGTTTATGTGTTGTTGTGTAAATTTTCTTGCAACCGTAGGCCAAAAAGCATGGTTTTTTGGGTAGGCACATTCAACAACAATAACATTCATCACTATAATATCACTAAATCTTTTGTTTAACTCACTTGATTGAAAGTTACTTTAACAAGTAAGAGGTATTGGGTTCAAATCCTCCTTTTTGTTATTTTTTGTGACATTTTTTCAAAAGTTGATGTAACTTTTATTTATAAAGTAACTACATTGTAAAAGTGCTTCCCAATTGTTTTAGGAAAGTGGTTCACTTATTTTAAAATAATTTATTTGGAAAAGTGAGTTAGAGGAAAAGTTAGTAAAGGAAGAAATATTTATTTCACTTTTTTTACCCATCACCATGTGGTTCAACCTCTACCTGCCACATGGCTCCCCAATTTCATTTTATCCATTTCTTCAAAAAGGCATGACTTTAACATACATATTGCATTTTCAGTTTCTTTTTTTAACAACCTATTTCTTCAAGATCTTTGCATCTAGACCATTACTTTCTACTTTTGAATCCATATTATGTACATATTATAAGATGGTAACTCCAAGTGATAGTTTTCTCACCAATACCAACTATTTCATGTAGATCTTTTATGGAGGATGTCCTATGAAGTTGGGAACTTTACTAGATTATCTTAGGAAAAGAAACTACCCCCATTGATATATATTAGAAAATAAAATGGGATCTAATAAAAATGACAAATACAATTGATTAATTAGGTTGTTTATCTCTAATTAATTAAGATTCCACCTTTAAGGAATTCACACACTAGATGCAACTTGGGAAAAGTTAAAAACTTTATTTGGTAAAGATAAAAGATTCGATATCACCAACTTGAAACTCATTTGGTTACTTTAAATCCAAGTTATTTATCTTGCATTCAAGACTATCTGTCTCAATACAAAACCCTTAAACTCTTAGTTGAATAATGAAACATAAAAAGGTAATAAAATCAATGTATTTATCATATTCTTTCTATGCTTGGTCCTGCTTATTTTTCTTTTGTGTCTACATTTTACTCAATTAAAGAAGCTATGGGGTATGCTTATAAAGAACCCACTCTTGAATCCTTTAGTGATTCTTTGATTCAAAATCAAGATAATCTCTTACATCTTGGAGTGATATGCATTGTTGATCCATCTAGAAAAACCTTAGTCGCACAACAAAAGTACAAGTTTAGGCATACCAAGAAGAAAAGTACTCACAACAATAATCAAAACAAGTGTCCCGAGCCCTCTCAACCAGCTCATCCTTCCAATTGTGAAAAAAGGAAACATATCAAAAGGTAAGAATATTGAATGCCATTGCAAGTTTTGTGGGAAAGATGGTAATGTGAAATCCAAGTGTTTCAAGAAGATGGAATCCTTGGAAGCAGCAATGAATAAGCACAACTTAAACCTTAATTCTTCTTATAACTCTTCTTCTTATGGACATGCACTTTCTTCTTCTGGTTTCTCCTTTAATTCATCTTCTACTTCGTCTTCTTCTATTGAGTGTCTCATTTATTCCAGAGCATATTTTCATATGTATAAGGATAAATCCATTTTTTCTCTAAATGAATGCAACACCAAAAACATATTTGTTGGTGATGGTAGATTTCTTAATTTTGTAGGATCTAGAACAATTCATCGCAATGATGGTAACTTCAACGGATGTATTGTGTGTTCCAAGTATTTCCTACAATTTGGTGTGAGTCTATCAGATCACTCATTCTAGTGAAGGTAAGACTATAGAGTTTACACCTCCCCAAATTGTAATCAAATACTCCAAATATCATAAACATGTACTAGAAACCAAAATTTATGATTATACTACCAATTTGTACAGATTCAACAACTTTGGGTTATCGCCTTTTCCTTGAGTTTTTATTGCTCATTACAATGCTTGAGAAAATTTTGGCATGAGCGATTTTGTCATTTAAACTATCTTTCATTGTAGCATATATGTAATCAAAAAATGGTGGTATTCCTCTCATTTATTGCATAGATGATGTTTTTCCTAGGCGTGTTCTTGGCAAACATCATTAGGACATTTTTTAAAAATGTGCCACTGGGCATACCTCGATCCCCTTGCAGCTTGTTCATGGTTATTTGTGTGGTTCGCTTCCTTTTTCCTCTTTTTCTAGCCTCAAGTATGTATTAATTTTCATTGACTACTTCTCCAAATGTACTTGGGTTTACTTATTAAAAATTAAAAGAGAATTTCTTGACATGCTTTTGTCTTACAAGGCCCTTGTAGAAAATCAATTTGAACATCAAATACAAAGATTTAGAATAGATAATGGAGGAAAATATGTAAATAATAAATTTACAAATTACTACACTACATAAAGAATTTATATGCAACATATTATCCCATATACACCACAGCAAAATGGTGTTAATGAGAGAAAGAATTGCATGTTAAGGAAATGGATATTATTTGTATGATCCAAGCTAAGGGATTAAGTCTTCAATTTTGGGTTGAAGCCATTAATTGTGCAAATAACATAGTTAATTGCACTCCCACCAATGCTCTAAAATGTATAAAACCGAAAGAAGCATGGAGTAACATTAAACCAGATGTAATCCACTTTTGTGTGTTTGGCAGTGAAGCATGGGATCACATTGTCGATGAAAACTAGAAAGCATTACAATTTAAGACAAATACATTCATATATGTTAGATATTATGAAGATGTAAAAGGTTATAGACTTATTCAACCAAAATCCAATGACATTATTATTATAAGAGATGCTAAATTTGATTAATATCTCTTAGCCTCTGAGACTAATTTGAAGTTTGTGTTATCTTCAGCCTGTTATCCATCTTCAATGTTTGTGCCATCTATTATACGATTTTCTAATACTGATCCTATTTTAGTTTCTTCTTCAAATGATGATAGTGAGGATTAAAATCCACCTCCTCTTATTCACAATCCTCTATATGGTTCCATTGAACATGAACCTACACAAACACAACTACTTCCTAGATGGGTCCATACAACATGTGAAGCAATTGGTGATATTGTTGATGATATTAGAGATCAACAACAAATACATTCACATCTCTATTGATCCTATTCTCTTGTGGCTCAAGTTTCATAGATTCGTGATCCATAAACATTTGCATAAGCTTTAGGTCATCCATATTAGGATGTAGTAATGAAGGAAGAATAGCATTCCTTAATGGAAAATGATACTTGGGATCTTGTACCTCTTCCCAAATGAATAAAACTTGTCATATGTAAATGGTTCTATAGAACTAAGTATACATCCAATTGAAGTATTGAAATAGTTAAGGAGAGGTCAGTTGCCCAATTATTTTCCCATGTTGAAGGAATTGAAAACAATGAAACCTTTGACCCTATCACCAAAATGAACTCCATTTACCTTGTTCTTTCCCTTTCCACTTCAAATAAATGATAGGTCTGTCAAATGGATATCAAGTCTGTCTTTTTGCATGGGGATTTGCAAGAATAAAATTATGTGGAATAACCCCCTGGGTATGTTCAGAATGACTCCAATCATGTTTTTTGCTTTAAGAAATATATCTATGGCCTTAAGTAATCTCCTCGACATTGGTATGCCAAGATGGACACTTTCTCTTTGACACTAGTTTTTCTAGATTTCATTTTGACCCCAATGTTGATACCAAGAAAGTAGGAAACCATATCATAATACTTGTTCTTTATGTTGATGACCTTATTCTTACTGTTATTGACCCTAAAATTTTAACCCATGTTAAGTCAATCCTCATGACCTTCTTCATTTCTTTCACATGGATTATTGTAAATGAGCCCCATCTCACCTCCTTCCTTCTCATATTGTGTCACTTTTGTAAATCCTTGAATCCTATCCCAAGTTGTTCTTAAGGGGGGGTGTTAGGATATTTAGACACCTAGGAGTTAATTAGAATAATTTCGACATATTGTGTCTTTAGGTAAAGTGTGTTTCTTTAGTATGCATTTTAACTTATGTAGTATAATGGTCATGATATGTTCTAAACATAGAGTGATAGAACATATCATATTCACCTCAATATTAACAGCTATTGATCCATGGATTAGTACCCAATTTTTCCATGATATCTATTTAAAGAGCATGTATGGCCATTTGCTTGATGATTGATTGTGAGAAACTCATATGTAAAATATTTTTTCCTTTGCATTAATATATTTCCTCGGGTACTTATTTAAATACGGTCATGGATTGTTTCCCTCTCTAAGAGTTTTAACCACACAAAGCATTGATGTGTTGATTTGTGATATATTTGTGTGAATGGTTGATGAAGGTGATCGTCCTTCCGAAAATACGTTGTTTTAACCAAAAAAAATCTACCAAATATAGATAATTTCCCCATTGGGTTAGTTTATCCTCCACATACATGTGAAGAATGTATTCCAAAATCTTATTGGTTCTTTATTTGTTTCGATATGTTTGAGGGTGATAGGTTGTATTGAAACTTAGTTGTGTTTATAATCCTTCAAATAGTGCTTTCCATAAGTTTGATGTAAACATAAAATACTTATCTAAAATTATGGTTTTAGGTACTCCATGAAGTGTGAACACTTCTTTCATAAAACAATTATGCAACATTTATTGATTTAATGCTATATTTAATAGATAGGAAATGAGCAGCCTTAATTTATCTCACACAACCATGATCACATCATGTTGTTTCCTTGTTTTAGGCAAACTTGTTCTACAATCCATGGAGATAACTTCTCATTTCAACTCAAGAATTGGTAAAGGTTGTAATAGTCTTATAGGATGTTGATGTTAAGCTTTAATTTGTTAACATTCAAGACATTTGTATATGTATTAAGCTATGTCTTTCTTCATCCCATGACAATAATAATGTCTTCTAGATGTAGTAATCATCGTTGGAGACATTTACCATCATACACACTCTTCTTGGTCAAATTGGCCTAGTTAAACCACTATCCTAAGTATAATTGACATTAATCGACATCAGTGGAGCATTAATTGCCATCATCCAGTCACACCCACGCCTTCCTACAGTCAAGGAGGCTAACTGGAGCACTCCGGGGGTGATCTAAGTGATATTAATGCACCTAATTGCTAACTGGTGGTTACAATCAGTTCAACCAGTTAGTTAAGGTGCCTCCTCTCATTAAATATATTATTTAATGATCTGGAGTCAACAGCGCGCCTCCACCAACTTCTGATGGTCAGTTCAGCTTCAGTTAACTTCATCGGGGTTCATTGAACTCATGGAGCACTAGCACTTGATGGTTGGCTTGCTATGACATGTGTTTGATCTCCTTCAGTTGAGATTCAGTCATTTATTGCACTCTGACTTTAGTTAGGGTTTGGTGAGTCAATTAGGGTTTTGGTCAAGTGGTTAGCTGAGTGTGATTGAATGGCTAAGAGACAGTTAAGCCAGACTCACTCATTGATTTCGAATTGCCTCCTTAGGTATTCGAATTCTTCATTGATTAAAGCGATTGCTTGACATTGTTATTGTAACTATTCATTGTTTATTGAATATACAGAGAGGAAACCATTCTGGTTCCGATTAACATCAATTCATGAGTATTTGTTAATTATTCTTTGATGATTTTGATTCCTCGTTCCTAGATCATGTGCAAGAATTAATATTTCTGATATCTAGGATTCCCTAAATAATATTTTTATGCAACTCATCCATAATTAACAATTTCAAATATGTTGATTTTGGTATACAATCGACCCTTATTCAGTAAAATTTTATCTTCGGTCATCTAGTAGTATTTACATTTTCGTTTATATCCTTTTTGTTGCAATTTTATATTTATTTTCTCATAAAATTCATGATAAAAGAGAGCCCTTTTCACCCTATCTTTTAAATCAAATTCACTTTTAACCACTTATACTATGAAACAAGAACTTTATACTAAGAACGAGAACTCTAGCCATAAAAACGATGAATTTTGCATAAAAACACTAAAAACACCCCCCAAATAAAAAAGTGTTGATACCAGTATACACGTTTTTTTTTGGGTAAAAAATAGTGCCATGGCCGAAACATGCCATACTGTTGTTTACAAAAACTTTGAAATCAACCCCTAAATTGGAAAAAGATTTTTTTCTTCAAGAGATAAATTACAACTTTTTTGAAACTTGCATATTAAACAAAAACAAATATTTCATAAATAATTTCACCACTCTAATCATTTAAAATCAAACAAATTATGTTGTAATCCATAATGAAATCATATATTAGACCCTACAAGAACAAATTATTCATATAAATGATCAAAAACTCCTTTAGAATTTCAATTACAAACATCATACTAATAAAAAACATCTAAAATGTTTCATGTGAAATTATTCAAACTCGTCCATGGATTCTAACACCCCATCAGAATCTATATTTTTTGCAGATGAACGACTGGATATAATAATAATAAAAAACTTAAACCCCTAACCCCTTGACCCCTCCCCCCCCATTACATTACATTAAAAAAAAATTAAACACCCCCCCTAAAACCCCCAACAACATTACATTTACAAAAATTAAAACATCATCCCCTCCCTCCTCTAAATGCTAAAAGCACAACTCAACTAAGGTTTTGTGGGGATAATCGATCAATTAGTTTTGACTAAAAGTTTTATCAAATCTTTTAGGTATAAATTAGATTTTATAATTTGTCATCTTAAACTTGTGTAACTAAGTTTTAACATATTTTGTGTGTGAATAAAAATAATATAATCATCTATTTCTCAAACTTTATAATGAATAATGCAAATGACCTGCTTTTGTTCTGTCAAAATCTAAGCATAACTTTGATATTACCTATAAAAATTCCATCAATATATTTCACTAGAATCACCACACCCCATTGTGTCTTTGGACATAAATAATGTTGTAAGAAGACCTTTTGAATCCATGTTCGATGTTATGTAAATCCTTTGAGAGTTTGCTTCAATTTCTCCAATTTTCATCCAAATGTTTCTTCCTTGGAACTTGAAATCTGCATGGATGATATATCTAAACAGTAATGTACAATCAATTTATGGCTTTAGTAATCTTTTAAATTCATTATACAAGTGTGTAAAGTTGTTGTTTTAGTAGGATTCCACCAGAATCACTTGTAATGTGTTCATTAATTTTTCTAATATGTATACTAGCACAGCCACAAGTAAAGTGGTCGGTGAATGTCAATAGACACAACCAACCACTTAGTTTTGTAAAGATAGTTGGCTATTAATGAAAGGTTAAAATATATAATTTTATATCCATTATTCATACCAGATTGTTAGAGTTAATATAAGCACAAAAAAATACTATTTAATAAATAAAAAGAATAAAAACAGATATGAAAAAACAAAAAACAAATTGTTATGCGTTCCTTTAACCATCCTTTAACTTAAGCTTATTTAAATCTTAATCAAGATGCATTTAACCATAACTAGCAAACCTACATAGTTTGTGGGTGGATCACGTAGTCATCCTTTAACTTAAGCTTATTTAAATCTTAATCAAGATGCATTTAACCATAACTAGCAAACCCACATAGTTTGTGGCTGGATCACGTAGATAGGGATCAAATGGTTTTTTATATTCTTTTTTTATAATTGTTTATTTTGAATTTTAAACAACTGCCATAGAATCAATCTCCACATTACACTTGTCTCATCCTTGTCCTTAGATGAAAAAACATGGGACATAGTCCACCCCAAATCTCAAATAAAAACCGAAGTAACAAGATACGACTACCATGAAATGAATGTGTGTTAAGCAAGTCTAAAATATGAGATAATATCTAAATGGTTATCGAAATAAATATCTAAATGCCTATCCACATAATTTTCTTTTAATATCAATCAAAGGAAAATCGGTTTCTATATAACAAAAGAAAGATATACTAGTAAGCAACAGCTTGTAACTAAATTTGGAGATACAAAACAATGTATCTCGCAACAATGAACCTTTCTTCCCAGTAAAGCATGCTTTAATAGATGGTATGAATGTCCGTGTAAATGCAAAAATTAATTTCTACGCTAGATACCTACTGATTTCTTCTATCTTTCGAGGTGAAAAAATTATGGTTAAACATCATCCGATGCCCAATACACAAATACACTCTCTAGTGCAGTAAGTATGAACATGGTACTATTACTTGTTCTTGTCTACCTATGTAACGGGTTATCACTTAATGTTCAAGATGTTATGAACTAAATTTTATTTGATAAACTTGTATCAGTTACGTACGGAGAGTGTGCTCGGCAAGAGTCGAGAATAAATTTACACGAAGGGTTTTTCTCGGAATTAGAATCCCTACAAATGGATCCTAGATCTTGAATCCAAAGACATTTGGCTCAGAGAGTTGACAGAAAATGTGAAGTCACAATGGCTGGAAAATGGAAAACAGAAGTGTGTGCATGGAAAGCCAAAATAAAATGGTGTAGAGGGTGAAAGTGAAGCACAAGCAAAGTCGATGAGTGAAAAACAAACACCTAAGCAAGTAGCAGTGCTCAAGGAGGGAACAACACCAAAGCAGCAGGCAGGTCTAAAGCGGGAAATACAATGTTGGTATTAAGGTTTAAAACTTAAAAGTTGGACTTTATTCTAATCTTTAAGTACAAATATTGGACGAGGATTCAATGGCAATATTAAGGTTTAAGATTTGAAAATACTGTATGTTAAAAATCAGACTTATTTCATTATGAGGACAAATCTTCCATTAAATGAAGATTTAATGTTTAACAATTTAGAGATTTCATCTTTATGATTTTCTAACCATTCATTTTCTTGTTAATAGTGTTGTGATTTTTTTACATTTTATTTAATCAAATTATTTTTTTAAGTATCCAGTATTAGAGAGAGTCTTTAGTTTTGTCATTTTATAACATTATTCAGAATTTTGATGGTCGAAAATATATTTTTGTGTATATAATTTTATATATATTTTAACATAATATTATTAGTTTTATTAATTATAATAGTAAAATGGTAATGCGTCATTCCTACTTTATTGTGTTTTTAGAATTTCTATAATAAAAATTAAATCCTAACTTAAAATTATATAACAAAATGTTTTATTTTAAAAATATTATATATTTAAAATACAAGAAAATTTGAAATTAAACTTATCAATTAAAACAAACATTTAGAATTCTATGAACATTCTATCATATAAAAACGAATAGTAACATGCCCGCAATATAGAAAAACACACATATGACTCTCTCAATATATAGAGATATATAAAATATGTTATAGAACAACAAAACTTTGATCCATAGAAACTATGAGTTTGAATATCAAGGACATGTGGTTGATGCAATTGCTTGCTTGAATGACAACACAATCAAAGGAAATGAGTTCACTCTAGGCCATTTAATGCGGGGAAGGGAGGAGGGAGCGGAGCTCCGCTCCCTTGGCAGCGAAAGAGTCACCCTCACTAGTGGCGTGATTCTCAAATATTTATTTCTCTTTGAGCAACTACTTCGGCAGAGGAGTTTTGGTTTAGTTTATTTATAACTGCGGGAATCAGTATAAAATTTGAACACGACAACTCAATACTGCAATGTCATGTGAAAGATGGATGGTACTTGAGGTGATTTCACTAATTTTAATATAGTTCTAGAAAACTAAGTTCCAGTGGACATAATGTCAAAATGAGTGGGGGAGATAACGATCCTACAACCAGTCTGTTATGTGAAATATCTAGCCTTATCAATCAAAAGATAAGAGTGTCATGTGAAATATGTTTTCTACCAACCCACCACCTATAAATGATGACTGTTCAGGGCGAGTAAGCTTCACAAGAATGTACTTACTAACTCACAAGCTAAGATGAATAATTCCTTTAAGGTGGGGACTTGGGAAGAATATTGATTCAAGAGAGGAGCATGTAGCGCCCCAAGCACCATGAGATGCAATCTCCAATCCTAAATATTAAGAGGTGAGGCTTAAGTCAGCAAGAAAGAACACTAAACAACATAAACAACACCTCCTTGAGCGGGAAAGATGATGGGTATAAGAAACCAAAGCAAGGTCCAAGAGCATGTCCTAAACCTAGAAAGCTATCATACAACTGGTAATTTACATATAGAGAGTAGGTAGCCAAGAGCCATAAAGAGAGGGGATCCTTACTTTTTTATAAATACCACTAGTTTTTAGGGATAAATTATGTGTTGATTCATAAATCAGGGTTTCAAAACTCCTTTTTCTACGGCTAAGCCATGGTATTTGGCCTATGAACCAAATGTGTTGGGAGGATAACTTCACATGATACGTAAAAAAAAGCCTTTGTTATGTTGGAAAATGAATGAACAACGAATCTTCCTCTAGGGTTGGAATTTGTACTTAATCTTGGTCAATTTTACAAGTTTTTTTTTTTTTTCGTTTCTTATGGTACTTAACAGATCATGTTTGGCCTAAAAAATTTGGTTGACTTTTTTATAAGTATGTGGAGAGATATTTAGATATTATCTTCGATTTTGGACTTGATTGAGGGGATCAACAAGATTAACCTAAGTGTAACAAGTGTATAACATAGATTCATTTTATGGTAGTTGTATTTCATTGTGCTTAAATGCATCTAACATAAGATTTAAATAAGTTTCACTTAAAGGATGGTTAAAGAAATGGGTAACAATTTTTTTTTGTTTTTCATATCACTTTTTGGTTTTTTATTTATTAAATAATATTTGTTTTGTGCTTATATTAACTGTAACAATATGGTATAAATAATAGATAAAGTATATATTTTAACCTTTGTTTAACAACGACCTATCTTCACAAAACTAAGTAGTTGGTTGTGCCTATCTGCATTCACCAACCACTTTACTTGTGGTTGTGCTAGTAAAATCTTACTTACAAAAGGAAACTTCCAATTTCGATGAAGAATTTGGCCAGCCTCGTATTGTTGATTAGTTTCATGTCTTGAAGAAAATGTTAAATTTGACAACTTTTTGATAAGATATATTAGTAATGTTTTGACTTTTAGACTTTATTTTATAAATAAAATTTCTATATATAATGTTTTTAATATGTTATTTACAAATATGTGGTATAGTTTTTCTTGAATTTATGTGAATCGTCACTTTTTAAAAAATAATATAAAATTGTATCATTTTATACAAAATATCTTTGAAAATCCATTGAAAATGGTTTTCAATGTTTTTATTTTCTAGAATTTTTTACAAATTTGTCAATTAAAATGTCTTATTTTAAAGAAAAAATTGCAAAATGTATATGTTTTCCATTATAACTTGATTCTAAATGTATGTTATTTTGTTAAATTTCTAAAAAACACGCTTGAAAATATAACTTAAAAATACTTTACGACAAAGATTATTCAAAGACCCAAAAAAATGCCTCAAAATGAAAATGTATAATACTGGTATCAACCCTTTGAAACGGAGGTAATAATAGCTACTAAAATTAGGAGAGAGAAAAACGAGAACTATGTCGAGTTCTCGTTTCATAGTATAAGTGGTTTTTTACTAACAATTACCATATAAATCATATGCATGTTTCTACTCAATGCATTGACCACTCTATTTTCTTTTCCTTTTATGGTTTTGATTTCAAAACCATATTCACTGATGACATCCAATCATCTAGCTTGTTATATTGGTCAAATAATCACTTTACCCAATATCATTAGTCTTCAGCAAACATCTTCCACCCACTAGATAGTGTCTCCATACCATCGAGGCATGAATTATGGAAACCAAATTGAGGTCATCAATAGCATAGTCTCGTTCAATCCTTTTTAATTCTCATGACTCATAGCATATCACATAATTGTCTTGTAGAAGTACTCCACCCAACCCTTCGTTATAGGCATCTGTACATATTACAAATTCCTTATAGGGATATACAATCTTCAAAATAGGTGTTGTACGAAGAGAATCTTTTAGTTGGTGAAAGCTTCCTTCACACTTGTAACCAAATAAACTTTGATCCTTTCTTATGTAGGGAGGTTTGAAAACCCTTTTATAAATCTCATATTGTAACGTTTAAGTCCCATGAAACATATTACCTCAATAACATTTTTAGGGATAGGCCATTCCATGATGGATTTTATTTTATCAGGATCTACTGTTATACCCTCTTTTATGATTATGTGTCCCAAGTATTGAATTTGTTGCTAGTTAAAATTGCATTTTCTAAAGTTAACATATAGTTGATGCTCCCTTAGTGTTTGTGTCACTAGTCTGAGGTGTTTTTCGTGTTCCTTTTCTGCTTTTAAGTAGATAAGTATATCATAAATAAATACCAACACAAATTTGTCTAGATATTTACTGAATATGTAGATCATAAGACACATAAAGGTAGTTGTTATATTTGTAACTCCAAAGGGTATGACCACAAATTCTTAATGACCATGTCTAGTCCTAAACGTTGTCTTTATGAATTCCTTCATCCTAACCTTAAATAAAATTTTGAAAACACCTTTTACCCTCTTACTTGATCAAACAAGTCATCTATCATGGGAAAAGGGTACTTATTATTTATGGTTACCTTATTTAATTGTCTACAATATATGCATAATCTTAACATTTCATCTTTATTTTACACAAACAGAATCGGTGCCTCCCAAGGAGATACATTGGTTCTAATGTACTTCTAATCAAGTATTTCTTGTAACAACATTTTCTTCTCTATCAACTATGTAGTATTCATTCTACAGGGTGCTTTAGATACTGTTATAGCTCCAAGCCTTCGATCTATTGTAAAATCAATGTCTCTTTTAGGAGGTATACATGGTGTTTCTTTTGGAACTATATACCTAAACTCTTGAAGTATTGCAAATTGTAACACCCCGTTTTTTACCCCATGGTATTAAATTGCATATGATGTGAATATTGTATTAAATCATGGTGTGGAGCTCAAGGCAAAGGCCCCGCCATGGGTTTAGTGTTTTATGTTTCAGCAACTAAAATCGATGTTGATGGTTTATGTGCTAGCCCGGCACAATGTGTTTTGAGACATCATGTAAAATGCAAATTAATAAAAATACCACAACTAGCTATGCGCCGCAATGTTAAAGAGATGGGATCATGATTTCACAAGGAACAGGGAGGGGGAATTATTCAACCTTCAGCATATGAGGAAAAGCCAATGTCTGAGGTAAAACCCATAAAGTTGTCAACTAACCCTTTTTGTCTTTTTGTGCCCAATCGTCTAGAAGTGGTTGAAGAAGTTATCTCCTTGGGATGGGAAAGGCATGGAGGTCAAATTCGAATTTGCGAGGTCACCCATTTTTGGAAAGTGTTTTTTTTACTTGTGGGGCAAGTAAAATCTTGGAAAGGCATGCCCACGCCATTAGGAACCCATGAATTTCATTTTTTCACCCATCCTCATGGAGTTTTGGCTCTCTCACGCAGCAGGAAGAAACTGAGCTCTCTCCTCCATGGTTTGGATGTTGTTTCCTTCCCTTTTCCATACTCATAATGCGTCTTGGGTGTTGCTAGGGAGAATGGGAAGGAAGAGGCCACGATTTTGGGGTTTTAGGAGATCGTTTTTGCCCCTATGAGAAAGTTGGGAGTTCTCCTCCACGTTTTTCTGCATTTTTCCTATTTTCTCCAAGCTATGAAACTCGTTTTTGGGTTTCCAGTGAGTGGGAGAAGAGACCCACAAATTTTGGGTGTTGCTGAGTTCATTTTGGCCACGTTAGGTTAGGGCCATAAATGACTCTAGAAAACCGAGTTGTTCTCAAAGGGATGTTTTCCCCATTTTATTGTGCTGGTTGTAATTGCAATCCCGTTTTTGGTAATGCCCAGCAGATGGGAGAATATATCCATAGTATGAGGGTTTGATGAGGCCGTTTTTACCTTTGTGAGGACCAAGAACATTTCTTGAAAAAGTATTTCCTCATGTTGGGTTGTTTTCCCCAATTTCCATTTTCGTTTTGGTTTCCAGGAACGTTTTGTTCATATCCAACAGTTGTGTATGAATGGGTTGACTGTGTGTTTGATGCGATTGTGGCTTCACTGGATAAGTCCAAGGAACCCATGTGTTGTTGGTTAGTTTCCTTAGAATCCTATAAAACCCAATTTCTTATTGGCTTGGCTAAACAGTCTGTGAAACCCAATGGTATGTTGGCTTGACTATGGATGTTCTGGTTTTGGGCTATGTGTGAGCCTGTTATTTCCCTAGTGCCTTGTGGATTCATGCCCAACTTGGGGGTGGAAGTGATGCTGAGAGATTGATGAGCACACCTGTTGAAATATTGTAACTTCGAAGAATATTCTATATGTATCTTTTGTGGTCCCCGATGGTCCTACCGGGAGAACCACTTGTATTATCTTGTACCCCGATGCTTCTAATCGGAAGAACTAATAAGAGTCATGAGGCAATCCCCTCTAATTGTAAAGGTGGGTCATTAGCACCCCAGTGTGGTTACTTGAGCCTACATGTGTAACTCGAGCCTACATGATTAACTCGAGCCTACATGACAGATGAGTTAACTTAAGTGAACGGATGAATATAAATAGAGGTGTAGTGCTTCTCATTTGGGACACGCACTCTCACTTGTGTAGCACATTAGTGGAGAAGAGAAGTAGCTGGAGAAGGAGGAGGATCAGGCTTTGATCTCCTTGCTGGTTTTATCTTTTATCTTTTATCTTTTATCTTTTTGGGGCATCTATATTGAGGAAGCTTTTGCTGGGTTTTTCCCTTTAGGGTTTTCCCAAGATAAATCCTTGTGTTCCTTTTGTATGGTTGTGCTTGTCTATCTTTCAGTGATCCTATTTATATGCTTTTGTTATGAATATGAAATGAAATACTGATGTCTTAGCTAAGCATATGAAAATTTAACATGGTATCAGAGCCACCCTGAAAGAAGACATTGTGCAGCTATAGAAGCTAGGGCTTCTTATTTTTTGGGTCTCTATCCACAATCGATCAGCAAAAGAAGGCTATACTGACTCTCCATTGAAGGGCGCATCTTTCTATCGAAGCAGAATTCGATTCCGAACATTTTCAGTTTTGGTGCGGAAAATTAGGTGTTTCTACAGAAGAGGAATTTTTGAGTGAGCCCAGCATAGGATTGTTCTCCTCATCAAAATCGAAGTTTAGAGACCTGGGTCAAGAAATTTGGTTGGGTGAAACTCCTAAAAAGTCAAACCCTAGTTTGACCCCGATCTGGAAAAACCCTAAATACTAAAACTGCTAAGTTTTGGTACATTCACTATATCCTGAGATTGGAGAAGGATCAAGAGTTGAAAATTGTAGAGGCCGAAGATAAAATCCTGATTTACACTGTGTCCACAATTCAGCCTCATATTCGCTATATTCTGGGAGATATGATCCCTCCAAGTTAGGGTTCTAGCCTCTTCCAGAATTCATCCCTAAACAGGACACCTGGGGATAATTGATGTAGCGTGGGCTACAGAGGTCCAAATGGAATTCCTGAAGATGTTCCAGAAAATGCACGGGATTTAATTTCTTTGGCCCGAATTTTAGAACCTGAAGATGAACCAGTGACACGTGGCATGCCATACAACTTCACTGTTCTGAACAGTCCTGTAACAGGTCACCTTGGGAAAATAATCCTAAATCCCAATTGGTGAAACCAATTCTGATTAAACCTATGGTGTTGGATCAAGGACATTCGAGGTTACCTCAATACAAAATTTTAGACACAGAGGAGTATTAATTTCGGAGATGTCACAGAAACAGTAACAGACATTTCTGTAGAAGAAATTGGAAAACTAGGGCTTCCTATTCCAGGAGCTTCCCTCCACTGTTTTCAGAAAAGGAGTACATTGGACATCTCCATTTGAAGAGATCTATCTTTCTATCCAATCAGATCTGAAATATTCTAAGTTTTGAAAATTAGGGTTTCTCTGAAAAACCCTAAATCAGCCAGCTCCGGAAGCAGGACGGACACCTCAAATCGGTAAGATCTAATCTTTCGCTATTTGCATTTGAGGTTCTCATTTCAAAGTGATCTATCACATCAACTTGATGATAAGCTTGGTGAAGTTAAAAAATTCCAAGCATGGATGTATTTGATCTCTCTGAAGAAAATGAATTGGACACCTACATGAGTAGAGAGGTTCCAGTTCTAGAGGGAGATGAGCCTCAAAGCCTTACACAAGAAGAACTTGATCAAGGCCAAGAAGATCATTGTTGATTCAATCACGAATCAACTTGTACAACAAGTGTCTTCCCTAAAGACAGCGAAGATGTTTGATTCCTTGATCAAGCTATTTGAAGATAAGAACATAATTCAGAAGATGGATTTGAGAAAACAGTTGAAGAATGTGAAGATCCAGAATGCATAACATCTTGAAGCAGTAGAAGAAGAAGCAGAGAATGCAGAAGTGGTGATAGCCACCTTGAATGGCCTCCCATGATCATGGGATTCATTCATGCGAGGAATGCATGCCAAAAGGAAGTGATTACTTTTAGTTGACTCTGGGAAGAAGAAGAAGCTTGTCTCATAAGAAGAGAAGAAGAAAGATGGGAGCAAATTGAAGATCAAGCTCTCACCATTCAAAGAAGATCCCTCAAGCGATGAGGAATATGAAGAACTCAATTCTTAACGAACCTCTTATCCATCTTATCATTTGGATAAGAAATGATGATTTCATGGATGAAGAAGATGATGAAGCAGATTGATCAAGAAGGAGTCTATCCAAGAAACAAACAAAAGATAAGTATTCAATTGTCATTTAATGATATTGTTTTGTTATGCATTTGATTATATTTAGTTGATGTGTTGTTTGCATGCATGTGATGGGTAAGTAGCTCATGGGTCTATACAAATATCCATTGTTACTTATCTAGAATGAAACCTATTTGCTGACATATTGGATTGGTGCACAATCTCAATGATGTCATGGTAGAGATGGAAGGCATATATAAAGTTTCTGTGAGATATGGATGAATGTTGTATTGGCTAAATAGTTGCATGATGCATAAGAATTTGTCGTTATGCATATGTAGTTCTAACCATGCAATTGGTGCATTTGAATTGTAGGAAAGGTCCTATACAACCTCCTAAAAGAAAAGAAGGATGAGACTTGTTCCGAAGAACAAGTGATGACAATTCAATAAACATGAATCTGAAGCTCCCAGGGTCAGAGACACCATGACGAAAGAAAGAGCTTCAGAGAGCAGTAGAACCACCTTGAAGGATGAAAACCACCATGGGTATGAGAGATAACTCAAGATGAAGAAAATAATGCTATGAAAGAAGCTATGATCAAAGAATAACAGTTGATTATGGGGAATGATGTATACGATATGATTTCGAGACATAAACGGAAGTACATAGTATCTTCCATATGGATCTGCAAGAACAAGTGTACAAAGCAAGAATCGTGTTTTGCCTCAGAAAGAATAGACTATGACATGACATACTCTATTGACCAGTATATATCAAGCATAGAATCACCTGTACAGAATGAAGAAGGAAGATAATACTCCACTTCAGGGGGAGTGACTACAGAATATATCTGAGTTCGACACGGTACAACATGATGGACAACTTCCTGATGGATCGAGACTTTACCAAGAGTAGAGTGGGTTCCAACCTTCAAATTTGAATGCAGAAGACTAGGATAGGTTGATGATGTGACAAGATGAACTCATGGAAGATGTTATGATGAAAGAATACTAGAATGATGTTTGGGATATAGTACTCAAACTAGAAAGCAAGAATGTGGTATCTTACAAATGGATTTGCAAGATAAAATATGTTGCTGATAGAAGTAAGGAAAGACTTGTGGCTAGAAGTTTCTATAAGAAAGAGGGAATTAATTCTAAAGAGACACTTACTCCAGAAAGCAAGGTACACTTCCTTCAAAACTATGATGGTAGTTGCTTCCATGATGAAGTAAAGGCAATCCTTCCTTAATGGTATGATTGGGGAAGAGTTTTACATCGAATAGTCACAAGGATTTGAAGTTGAAGGTAGATGGACTCATATATGTAAGTTGAAGAAGGCCCTCTATGGCATGAAGCAAGCTCCCAGAGCTTGGTATGGAAGGATAGACAATTTCCTGTCAATTATGGGCTTTACCAAGAGTAGAGCTGATCCTAACCTTTATCCCAAGGTTGTAGACGATGAACCTGTAATCCTGTTATTATATGTGGATGACTTATTCTTGACAGGGAATGAGAAATAGATCATGGAAAGCAAGAAGAAACTAGCAGAAGAATTTGAGATGAAAGACCTTGGGTTAATGCATTATTTCATAGGTCTGGAAGTATGGCAAAGTTCAGAAGAAATATTTCTCAACCAAGGAAAGTATGCAGTAGAGATATTGAAGAGATTAAATATGTTGGAATGCAAAGCCATGGCCACACCCATGGACTCCAACCTGAAGCTGTTAGATGATGACTCATCAGAGTTAGTAGATGTGACTCATTATAGATAGATCATTGGGTCATTGATGTACTTAACAAATACCAGACCAAACATTTGTTTTTCTATGAACACCTTAAGTCAATATCTTGTTCAACCAAGATGGGTTCACCTAGTAGCTGCAAAACATGTGATGAGATATCTGAAAGAGACTATATACCTTGGTCTATACTATGATGGTAGCCATGACTACAGATTGTATGGCTATACAGATGCAGATTGTGTTGGAAGTATCTTAGACAGGAAAAGCACATCAGGTAGATGCTTTTGTTTGGGGTCTACTATGAGTTCATGGTTTAGCAGGAAACTGTCCAGTGTTTCTCTTAGAACAACAAAAGCAGAATACATCGCATATTGCTCTGCTAAGTTGTGAAGCCATATGGCTTCGGAAGCTGATATCAGGTCTCCTTGACCTAAATATGGATACTACATTGATTCTATGTGATAACGAGAGTTGTGATAACAGAGAATCCTGTGTTCCGTCGTAACACATAGAAATCCGATATTTCTACATACAAGATAAAGATGCAGATGATGATGTTTCAGTATTCCCATACTGAAGATATAGATGATGCTTTCAGTATTCACATACTGGAGATACAGATGGTGATAGTTCAGTATTCACATACTAAAGATGTAGATGATGATGGTTTAGATGGTGATGTGCTGATGAAGCCTCTGTCCCGAGTAAAGTTCGAACACTTTTGAGACAAGCTTGGTGTGGTTTGGAAAGACCTTCCTTGAAAGGGGGAGTAGTGATGTTGCAATGGGATTGTATCATCCTGGGACATATGTCCAGAAGTGATCTGGAGACCTCAATCTTCGAGAATGAAGAGGGATTGTATCATCTTGGGACATATGTCCAAAAGTGATCTAGTGACCTCGGTCATCAAGAATGTAGCAGGATTGTATCATCCTTGAACTTCAGTTCAGAACAGATCCGGTGAACTTTGGTCATCGAGAAGGTGGCAGGATTGTACCATCCTTAGACTTTGGTTCAGGACAGATCCGGTGAACTTTGGTCATCGAGAAGGTGGCAGGATTGTATCATCCTTGGACTTCGGTTCAGAATGGATCCGGTGAACTTCGGTCATCGAGAAGGTGGCAGGATTGTATCATCCTTGAACTTTGGTTCAGAACGGATCCGGTGAACTTTGGTCATCGAGAAGGTAGTAGGATTGTATCATCCTTGAACCTCAGTTCAGAATAGATCCGGTGACTTCGGTACTCGAGAACGTGTGTTGATCCCGTAATTCCAATAGGAAGGATTGTCTGAGTTCCACAAATGTGTTGATCCCGTAATTCCGAAAGGAAGGATCGTTAGCAACTCTGTAAAGACCTAAATCCCGTAATTCCGAAAGGAAGGATCGTTAGTAGCTCCATAAAGACTTGATCCCATAATTCCGAAAGGAAGGATCGTCTGAGCTCCACAACTGTGTTGAGCCAGTAATTCCGAAAGGAAGGATCATTAGTAACTCCGTAAATACCTAAATCCCGTAATTCCAACAGGAAGGATCGTCTGAGTACCACAGACATGTTGATCCCATAATTCCGAAAGGAAGGATCATGTTGATGTTTTGATGATGATGATCTTGATGTTTTGATGATGTTGATGTTTTGATGATAATGATTTTATGATGATGATGATGTACTGATCGAAAGATCAGAGTGTGATGATGATGATATTTTGATGTTTTGATGATGTTGAATGTTTTGATCATAATGATGTTTTGATGATGTTGATGTTTTCATGATGATGATGTTTTTATGATGATGATGATGATGTACTGATCAAAATATCAGAGTATGATGATGATGTACTGATCGAACGATCAAGAGTATGATGATGATGATGCATTGATCGAAAGATCAGAGTGTGATGATGATGATGATCAGTATGTGATGATGACGACATACTGATCAAAATATCAGAATATGATGATGATGATTCCGTTCAAGAGTTGAAGTATGATGATGGTGCTGATCACGATGTTACTAATCAGAATGTGATGATGTTGCTGATCGAAAGGTCAAAATGCTGAAGATGTCTTTGTTGATCGAAAGATCAAAGTGCTGAAGATATTGCTGATCAAAATGCTGAAGATATTGGTGATGATCGAAAGGTCAAAGTGCTGAAGATGTTGCTGCTGATCGAAAGGTCAAAGTGTTGAAGATGTTGCTGAAAATGTTGCTGATCAAAAGGTCAAAGTGCCGAAGATGTTGCTAATCGAAAGGTCAAAGTGCTGAAGATGTTGCTGTTGATCGAAAGGTCTAAGTGCTGAAGATTTTACTGATCGAAAGATCAAAGTTTTGAAGATGTTGTTGATCAAAAGGTCAAAAGATGCTGATGTTGATTAAAGAGTTGCTGTCGTCAACTATTGAAGACGAAGACTATATGATGTTGAAAAGCTTCCAATGATTTATAGATGTGTTACCCTGATGATGTTGATGATGTCCTCTCCTACTATTGTTGTTGTTGATGTTGTTGTAGAATACCCTTCTTGTTAAGGGGGAGTGTTGAAATATTGTAACTTCGAAGAATATTCTATATGTATCTTTTTTGATCCCCGATGGTCCTACCGGGAAAACCACTTGTATTATATTGTACCCCGATGCTTCTAACTGGAAGAACTAATAAGAGTCATGAGGTTGTCCCCTCTAATTGTAAAGGTGGGTCATTAGCACCCCAGTGTGGTTACTTGAGCCTACATGTTGAATGAGTTAGTTAAAGTGAATGGATGAATATAAATAGAGGTGTGGTGATTCTCATTTGAGACACACACACTCACTTGTGTAGCGCATTAGTGGAGAAGAGAAGTAGCTGGAGAAGGAGGAGGATCAGGCTTTGATCTCCTTGCTGGTTTTATCTTTTATCTTTTATCTTTTTGGGGCATCTATATTGAGGAAGCTTTTGCTGCGTTTTTCCCTTTAGGGTTTTCCCAGGATAAATCCTTGTGTTCCTTTTGTATGGCTGTGCTTGTATATCTTTCAGTGATCCTGTTTATATGCTTTTGTTATGAATATGAAATAAAATACTGATGTCTTAGCTAAGCATATGAAAATTTAACAACACCGTCCTATGGTTGGAAGGAACGTTGCGGTGACATATCTAGTTGTGGGCCAACTACCAACTTCTTTTTCAGAAAAGTATTCTTGTGTATTAAATCTCTTCAATGAATTGTTTATGAATTAAAATGAACATGATGAATGCATGAATGAAATAAATGTTTTTGCTTCCGCTATAGATTGCATTATGCATTTGTGTATGTTTCTATATTAATGCATTTTATTTTTATGTCTATGATCATGGGGCTAGATTGCCCAGTTTGACAGCAGCAGTGTGTCATTGGTTGTGTCCTCTTCATCATCGATATGAGGGGTGGGGATGTGATAGTGTGGTATCAGATCTGTATTGCAGCATTGGGCCTCAATGGGCCAAGTTGAACAGCTGATAGAGGCAGAATCAGCCTATGTGTTCAGCAGGAAGAAGAGGCAGGAATAAAAATATTGAAATTTTCTAAGTGTTGAGCTTTATTCTTTTTGTGTGGCGATTAAGAAAGACAAAGACGAGCTGATTCATCAATTGCGTTGGAAAGAGGGAGCCGACAAGGAATGCAGCTAAGGTGTTTCGGGGCAGTCGACAGAATTTCACCGACGACGTCAGCGAGATGAGAGGAATGGAGATGATAAGAAGGTAGAGGAACAAAAAAATTCAAAAAAATTCTAAAGTGTGAAAATTCTCCCTTGGTCGGCTAAGAAAGTTGAAGTGAGCTGACAGTAGCGGATGGTTTTCCAACAGATGAGTCGCAGTGGTGGATGGGTTGACAGAAGGAGAGATGACGTGGATCGCGGATGCAATGGCGAATGGCTTGACGAGATGTGAGCCGATGCATATCGGTTGAGTCGAGTCGACGAAAAAATTTTCAAAAAAAATTTCCAAGTACGAAATTGGAAAAATATTGGTGAAATTGGCCGCAACGTCGACTGAGAACATCGGAAGATTTGATCTGATGCACGGATGGTGGAAGTTGAGGTTGGAGCCGATATGCGGCGGGTGGAAGTTGAGGTTGGAGCCGATATGCGGCGGGTGGAAGTTGAGGTTGGAGCCGATATGTGGCGGGTGGAAGTTGAGGTTGGAGCTGCAACGGTGGGTGGAAGTTGAGGTTGGAGCCGCAACGGCGAGTGGAAGTTGAGAATTGATTCGATGAGTGTTGGTTGAGTCAAGCCGAAAAGCGGCGGACGGAAGTCAGGAATTTTTTCTCAATGGCAGAAGGCCCGCAATGGGTGAAAGTCAAAAATTCTTTCGACACAACGGGTGAAAGTCAAAAATATTTTTGACGTAGCAAAAGGAAATGTCGGAAAGAATCGGGTGATGTTGCCAACGCGTATCGGGAAAAATTGGGAAATAGAGCCGACACATCGGAAGGAAAATGAAATTTTCATCGAAACAGGGATTTTTAGTAGGTTTTTCAGTGGGATTTAAGGGGCTAGAAAGATGGGAAAATGGAAGCGTGTTTATGCACCAGATTGCGTGAAATCCAAATATTTACAAAATAAAAATGAGGGCGTTGCCCTCTACTCGCCCTGCAATGGCGTAGGGAAGCCACAAGGGGGAAATCCCCCTTGACCCCTGTCGTACCCGTGAGACAGTCGGTTGAAGATGAAGGAAGAAAAAGAAATGTAAATTGAAATTTATATAAAGAATAGAATCATTATGTTATAGATAAAGGGACACCATACGAAGGAAAAATTGAAGCGTTTTTATCGGGAAAAATTGGGAAATGGAGCCGATACATTGGAAGGAAAATGAAATTTTCACCGAAACAGGGATTTTTAGCAGGTTTTTCAGTGGGATTTCAGGGGCTAGAAAGATGGAAAAATGGAAGTGTGTTTATGCACTAGATTGCATGAAATTGAAATATTTACAAAATAAAAATGAGGGTGTTTCCCTCGACTCGCCCTACAGTGGTGCAGGGAAGCCACAAGGGGGAAATCCCCCTTGACCCCTGTCGTACCCGTGAGACAGTCGGTTGAAGATGAAGGAAGAAAAAGAAATGTACAATGACATTTATATAAAGAATAACATCATTATGTTATAGATAAAGGGATACCATATGAAGATGGTACTGAAGCACACTTAGATGGTGTATCTATGCAGGTTGTGAAGCATAGGATGGATGCTTTGAGAAAAGAAAGAATTGGACCATTGACAGGGGAATATGTTCACTATTGTGATGTAGGACATGACATCATCTTAGAAAAGATGGTACAAAAGAAGGACTAGCTGAATGCCTCGTGAAATCTTGGGAGAGTTCAGACTAGCAAAAGAATGTGTTGTTGAGAAAGTCAATGGGAGATAAGAAATTCAATGTTTTTAACATTGATGAATTGTGTATATCTGCAGGAATAACATGTGAATGAACCTTGTAAATTTTCCCCATAGATAAATGAAGAAGCAAGGGAAGACACTTTCATACATTGATAATACTGTTGTTGAGAAGACTGTTACTGTTTGATTGACCCTAGATCTTCTCACAGCTATATCACCCCTGGACTTGTGAGATGTGCACTTTGAAGAAGTCAAAGCATAAAAGGTCATGTTTAGTTCAACTAGCCATTGGAACCAGAAGAAGGTCAGTGGAGTGGTAATGAAATTTCCATTGGTCATGGATGGGTTAGCCACCTGTGCAAATATGAATGTTCTGCCACCTAGATCCTATGATGTCCTCATTGAAATGGATTGGTTGGAAGCTCAGAGAAAAAGGATTGATTGTTGCAACAAGACCTTTGAAGTGCTTGGATGAAGAAGCAACGTAAAGGTTGTAAAAGGAATTCCAGAAGTGATCTATGGGAGGAATTCTTCAGTAATGCAGCTGAAGAAGTTCTATGGGAAAAATTGCAAAGTGTATGCAACTCATGTTTTGGAGGAAACAGAGAATGAAGCTCCTAGGTTGGAGGACCTTCATGCGTGGCAGGAATTCAAGGATGTTTTCCTGATGAAGTTCCAAGGTTTCCTCCAAAGAGGGACATTGATCCCACGATTAAAATTGTTCCAAGCAAAGAACCAATGTCCAAGACACCCTACAGGGTGAGTACACCATAAATGATAGAGATGAAGATGTAGCTGCAAGTGTTGTGGGAAAAGAAGTATTTCAGGCCAAGTATTTCCCTGTAGGGAGCACCAGTTTGGTTTGAGAAAGAGAAAGATGATATACTCTGGTTGTGTATTGATCACAGATAGTTGAGAAAAGTCACTATGAAGAACAAGTATCCTTTTCCTAGGATCGATGACCTCTTTGATCAAGTGAGGGGATCAAAGGTATTTTTCCAAGATTGACTTGGGGTCTGGAGACCATCAGGTAAGGGTCAAGCATGAAGATGTTCATGAGACAACCTTCAGAGCAAGGTATGGTTTTTTTTTAGTTTTAGTGGTACCATTTGGTTTCACAAGTACACCAGCTACATTCATGTGCCTCATGAATAATGTCTTCAGTAAGTATCCAGACAGTTTTGTTCTTGTTTTTCCTTGATGCCATTCTTATTTATTCTGAGAATGAGGAAGAACATGTGGAAAATTTGAGTGTGACTTTGAAATTGCCCAGGAAGCATAAGTTGTATGCAGGGTTGAGAAACTATGACTTCTATGAAGATAGAATTCATCATTTGGGTCACATTATCTCAGATAGAGGAATATCTGTAGACCTTGAAAATATTGAGGCCATGGTGATTTGACCTTCTCCAAGAAAGTTAATAGATGTAATATATTTTGTGGGACTTGTAGGGCATTGCAGGAAGTTCACTGAAGAATATTTTGCAGACAAAGTTGAGTCTATGTATAGGCTGAGGAAGCCTTCATGTGAACTTGTAGTTCCATGAGGAAATGGACCTTGTGTGTATGGGAATACACACGAGGACTTCCTGAAGACTCAAGTAGAATGACCTGAGCAGAGCAATATGGTGGTGCCCAATGAAACCCAACGCAGGAAGTTGCCATGTGCCATGAGAAGGATCTCATGACTAAGAACAGGTTTTGAAACTTCAGATTGCAAGTTTTTTTGTTGATTATGGGAGATTGTGATCTCCTGTGATGGTTATGAATCATGCCAACCATGGATATGCTTGTCTTGCATTGCTTGATGACTGAAGTTTCATGTTGACTATTTGTGACTGTTTGGCTGATTAAAAATTGTGTCAAGATGACATGTTGTATGTGGATGTCAAGGTTTTGGGAAGCATGCGTAAGTAAGGGATGAGTACTCCCCACTTGCAAAAGCCAAACAATATGAGAAAGGCCTCATGGTGCAAAAATCTGATTTTCTGCAGGGAGCAGAATTGTGAATTCGGATTTTTATTTCGACTATCGATGTTATTGATCGCTTGATATTTGGAAATCATGTATGCATGAAAATAGATTTGAAATCTATGATTAAAATTTTATGATGACATCTCATGTAAACTGCATACTTGTATGTAACGCAGGTGAGATGGTGAAAGTACACCCTTAGAGTACATAGCTTCTCAGAAGGATGTGTTTGGGATACATAACTCCTCGGAAGGATGTACTGGGTGTACATAGCTCCTCAGAAGGATGTACGAGGTGTACATAGCTTCTCAGAGGGATATCTTTGGAATAGGTTTGAAAACCTATGATTGTAATTATTTTTATGATGACATCTCATATGAACTGCATGCTTGTATGTAACGTAGGTGAGATGATGAAAATATGTATTGGATGTACATGGTTCCTCGGAGGTATGTACAAGGTGTACATAGCTTCTCGAATGGATGTGTTTGAAATAGGTTTGGAAACCTATGATTGAAATTTTATAATGACATCTGATGTAAACTACATCTCTATATGTAACGCAAGTGAGATGATGAAAACATGTACACGGAGTACATGGCTCCTCTGGAAGGATGTACTTGGGTACATAACTTCTCCCCCTCTGCCAGCTAGGAACCGGTATGCATCACTGGGTACACCCAGGGTGTAAGACATCCAATTAGAATTCTTTCCACACACATTCACACCATAAGGGGACTGTCACGAGAGTGGGGGCTCCATGAAGAGAATAACCACTAGGTATTATGATGTCTGGAAAGGAAGTTCATGAGCATTGGTAAGCACTTGGAGGAGGTTTTGGGCCCTTAATCCATAGTTGTCATTAAGCACCCAAGGAGGTGTTGGGCTCTGAAGTGGGTCTCATCAGATCTTGGTTGAGAGATGCTATTCAGATAAGTATTGGATTACTTGGCAAATCCTGGTTGACTTTTTGTAATTACACATGTGCATAATGATTCGGCTAAGATTTTTGAAAATCTTGTTAAGAAATAAATTTTGTGAAATGAATCTGGCATGTCAATTAATATGTTATGGTGCCTAGAAAGGAAGTGCCTCAGCATTGGTGAGCACTGGAAGAGATGCTAGACCCATAAACTAGAGCTTCCATTGAGCACCCAAGGAGGTGTTAGGCTCTAAAGCGGGGATCACCAAATCTCGGTTGGGAGATGCTATGCAGATAAGTATTTCGTTTACTTATCAAACTCTTGTTGTTATTGATTTTCTTTAAATATACATGAGCATATGATGCAGCCATGATTTTGAAAATCTTGTTATAGATTGCATTCTATCATAATGAATCTAACATATGAATTGAATTCATTGTGGTGTTCGAAAAGGAAGTACCTGAGCTTGGTAAGCACCTAGAGGAGGTGCAAACTCTTGAGAAGAGCTGCTATTGAATCAACTGAAGAGGTGTTGGGCTCAAGAATGGAGTTGTCAGACCTTGGTTGCAAGGTATTTTCAGGTGATCCGAGGCTTACAGAAATTTGGCTACACTTTCATGCACACCCAAGTGTGGGGTGGGGCAAGGTTGTGAGTGCCATGGTTGTGTAAAGCCAAGTCGAACACCTATGGAACCAAAAGAAGATACTTATGTAGATGAGTATTTGGTTCACTTAACAACGTTTTGTTGATTTTATGTCAATATACATGTGCACGTGATCCATCTATTATTTTGGTAAATCTTGTGAGTACTGACATGGGAATTGAATCATTGCTTGGGGCTTGAGCATAGGTATTGTTGGTTTCCAAAGACATTGGAAATGTTCCAAGCTAAGGAGGAGGATTCTCCAAGACCAGAAAAATATCTTGTGGTGTGTGATGACACATGTAAGCAAGGACTTGGAAGAGTTCCAGATCGTGTCATTGGACAGATAAAGGTGTAAAGGAAGCAGTGTGGTCCTAAAGAGACTATGTGGAAGCTGGAACATGCCATGCGACTGGCACATCCATTTTTGGTTCAATTTTGCAGAGAACTGAGGGTGGTGCCAGTGTAGCAATTGTTAAATTTTTGTAAAGCACTGAGGACAGTGCTATTGAAGGGGGAGGGGAATGTAACACCCTGGTTTTGACCCCATGCTATTAAATTGCATATGATGTAAATATTGTATTAAATCATTGTGTGGAGCTCAAGGCAAAGGCCCTACCATGGGTTTAGTGTTTTATGTGTTGGCAACTAAAATTGATGCCAATGGTTTATGTGCTAGCCAGGCACAATGTGTTTTGAGACATCATGTAGAATGCAAATTAATAAAAATACCACAACTATCTATGCACCGCAACGTTAAAGAGATGGGGGCATGATTTCACAAGGAATAGGGAGGGGGAATTATTCAACCCTGATCCTATGAGAAAAAGTCAATGTCTAAGGTAAAACCCATAAAGTTGTCGACTACCCCTTTTGTCTTTTTGTGCCCAGTCATCTAGAAGTGGTTGAAGAAGTTATCTCCTTGGGATGGGAAAGGCATGGAGGTCAAATTCGAATTTGGGAGGTCACCCATTGTTGGAAAGTGTGTTTTTGACTTGTGGGGAAAGTAAAAGCTTGTGAAGGCATGCCCAAGCCATTAGGCACCCATAAATTTCATTTTTTTCACCCATCCTCATGGAGTTTTGGCTCCCTCACACAGCAGGAAGAGACTGAGCTCTCTCCTCCACGGTTTGGTTGTTGTTTCCTTCCCTTCTCCATACTTAGAATGAGACTTGGGTGTTGTTGGGGTGAATGGGAAGGAAGGGACCATGATTTTGGGGTTTGAGGAGCCCGTTTTTTCCCCTATGAGAAAGCTATAAGTTCTCCTCCACATTTTTCTACATTTTTCCTATTTTCTCTAAGCTATGAAACTCGTTTTTGGGTTGCCAGCAAATGGTAGAAGAGACCCACGAATTTTGGGTGTTGTTGAGTTCGTTTTTGTCACATTAGGGCCATAAATGACTCTAGAAAACCAAATTGTTGTCAGATGGATGTTTTCCCCATTTTATTGTGTCGATTGTAATTGCAAATCCTATTTTTGGTAATGCCCAGCGGATGGGAGAATAGATCCGCAATCTGAGGTTTTGATGAGATCATTTTTACCTATGTGAATCCCAAGAACATTTCCTAAAAATTTATTTCCTCATGCTAGGTTGTTTGCCCCAATTTCCATTTCCGTTTTGGTTCCCATGAACGTTTTGTTCATATCCAATAGCTGCGAATGACTATGTTTGATTAAATGGGTTGACTGTGTGTTTGATGCGAGTGTGGCTTCACTGGATAATTCCAAGGAACCCATGTGCTCCTGATTATTTTCCTTAGCATCTTGTAAAACCCATTTTCTTATTGGCTTGGCTAGACAGTCTGTGAAACCCAACGGTGTGTTGGCTTGACTGTGGATGTTTTGGTTTTAGGCTATGTGTGAGCATGTTATTTCCCTAGTGCCTTGTGGAATCATGCCCAGCTTGGGGGTGGCAGTGATGCTGAGAGACTGATGAGCACACTGGCATATGGTTGGGTGGAATGTTGCAGCGACGTAGCTAGTTGCGGGCCAACTTCTTTTCCAGATAAGTATTCTTGTGTATTAAATATCTTCAATTAATTGTTTATGAATTAAAATGAACATGATGAATGCATGAATGAAATAAATGTGTTTGCTTCCGCTATAGATTGCATTATGCATCTGTGTATGTTTATATATTAATGCATTTTATTTTTATGTCTATGATCATGGGTCTAGATTTCCCAGTTTGACAGCATCAGTGTGTCGTTGGTCACGTCCTCTCCATTGTCAGTATGAGAGGTGGGGATGTGACACAAATTCTTAAAGATTCAGTTTAATATCCTTTACAGAGTCTAATACATAAACCGCATAAAATTTTCACCCTTTCATAGAACACTTATTTAGTTGTAAGGTTGAAAGTTGTCTTATACAGACAACTTTAGGGATACATGTTATGGTTCTAGAATTTATATACAGCAAAATGTCTTGTTAAAATATTCCAGCACTACTTTATGTGCTTCTAACCAATCCATTCCTATTAAGACATCATAGGAACCTAAAGATAAAATACTAAGTTCTATTATAGTAGACACTTCATTCATTTTTACATTACATCTCTATCAATTTTTGTATTCTTCTTTTATTTCTCGTAGCTAATTGGACTAACCATGCCTTCTTTTGTTTAGTTTTCCTTAACAAGCATGTTTCAAAAATCTTGGGAGAAATGTAACTTTGACTAGAACCAAGATAAATTAAAACAAAAATGGATTTCTTAACAATTTTACCTTCAACTTCTACCATATATGATTGACGTTCTGCTTAATGGTCCTCCAAAGAAGCATAAATTCTAAGGACACTCCTTTCCATATCATTGATTGTTGTAACCTCTTGATTATTTTGGGAAGTCCTAACATTCTGATTTATGTGTGGATAGTTTCCTAATAAATGTGCTTCACCACATACCCAACATTTGGAGCTTCCTAAAATGATTCATTTGGTTTTATTCCTATAGTAACAATAGGTTGATTTCCACTCTCAGCTAGAAAATTTTGTCAAAACTTTCCTTTTTTGAAATTGTTATCTTAAAATCCTTTAATTGTGTCACTTCCCCGGTCACCATGGTGTTACTTTGAGGCAACGGGAAACTCCTTTGGGTTCCACAGACTCTCTTTTTTCCAATATCAATTTATTACACCCCTGTCGATCAATCAAATCATCAAAGAGTGCATTTCACAAATTGAGCGTCTAATTCTTAGCCAACTGGTACCGATCATGCGGAAACGTAGTCATCCATAGGCTAAAATTTCCTAATTAATCCTTAATCTTGATTATTCAATCATTAACTTGTCCTAACATCCAAATTTTATGGTTATAATCTATCCCGATCATTCAAATTGCACTTTTCTAACAATATTGCCATCTTTTCCCACTATTCTGACTTCAAAAATCAGAAATTGAAACACACAATGGTTTATAATTGCCATTCATGACTTCCCGACTCTGAATTTTTCAACGTCGACAATCAGAATTCAGTATAACCCACTGATCCATGGAAAAATATTCAATCACCTCCACCCCGAAATCCATACGTCGGAATTCAAAATTTGGCACCACTAACTCCAACCCATTCACAACCCCATCGATGTTGATTTCCCTGTCAAATCCTTGATTGAGAATCGGAAGTTGGAACTTTCACACTATGTTGATCCTCTGCTCTAAGTCTCGACTTCCATAGTCAACATTGCAGCATCGGCACTTCAATACCCGACATTTTAGCAAGTGATCATATGTTCCACACTTGGCCATATTTTCCATCTTCTGCCATGGCTTTGGCACTGCATTTTATGCCTTGGGAACTCTATAAGATTCTGTCGATTTGGGAGATGAAGACTTGGTTGATCCAAGTAGGATGTTAAGGCATGAATACATGATTCCTTTATCCATGTTATGTTATATTTTCATAATATTATAGCAGTATATCTTAATTGTATTTATCAATAGGATCACTAGATGATAGACAAAACAGAACAATAACAGGAGAATAACACGAGTATTTTACTCTGGGAAACCCAAATGGGAGAAAACCCAAAAACCTTCATCTAGAGATGATAATTCTGAGAAAAATGTACAATGAATAAGAAAGGGAAAATATGGAAATGCTTTCCAAAGATAGAAACCCTGAAAATGGTCTTCTTCTGCAGTATATGCGAACTTCTCTCTCTCCCATAAAATTGTGAACTTCACTATGTTGTTGTGTTGCTGCTATGTGGAATATTGAGGAGGGTGCCTCCTATTTATACATATTTTCCACTAATATTTCAACTAGGGTCGACTTCTCTTACGGGAGCAACATAATTTATATTTTATATTGTTTTATTTTGTCTTTTCTTTTGCTTGCTTTTCTCCCCAAGGACTACATTGTTCTTCTAGGGTTTATATGATTGATTACAATAATTTCATCTCCTGTAGGAGCTACAATACAAGAACAATAAGAATAGATTTTGAAGTTGCACAAACTCCAACACTCCCTCTCAACAAGGAAGGTATTCCTCGGTCTTCATCAGCATCACGATCATCTGGGTTTCATCTATACATCTATCCTGTCTCTATTATATCTAAACGTATTGAAGGTTGTCGTTATGAATTTGTTCTATCCGGATGTCTAAGAGAAAATATATTGCTTCCTATATGTCTCTATTTTTTGTGGAATACTTCCATGCCTAGCTAGAGATCCTGGATAAGAAAGTGTGTTCGGCTATCTACTACCTGTTCGTCTCATCTGCCGATGGGGTACTCCAATACCTGGCTGAGAAACTAAATGATTAAATGTGCATGACCATCTACTACATGTTCTTCTCATATGCCGATGGGTTACTTCCATACCTAGCTGAGAATGTGAATGAGTAGAGGTGTATGTGCAATCACACGACCATCTTCTACTTGTCTGAATCATTTGCTGATGAGATTTATCCCATATGTGGCTGAGCACCTGGACGAGCAAAGGTACCTATCTAAACTCGAGCATCTACTACTTGTCTGTCTCATATGTCGATGGGATTTCTCCCATACCTGGATGAGATGCTGGCCGAGCAGAGGTACCTGGGAAAAAGTAGGGTAAATTTCTCTTATTCATCTCTCCCTATCAAGGAGGGATACGTTCTCTTCTACTCCAAGTCTTCCACGAAATTATTCAAGCTTCATCCTAGGAAGAGGCTTGGTGTGAACATCGGTAGTCTGGTCGTCTATCAAAATATATTGCAACTCGACTGCACCTTTCTGCACCATATCATGTATGAAGTGATACTGAATTTATATGTTCTTAGACTTCTCATGAAATACAGGATTCACTGACATCTGCACACAACTTTGGTTATCACGGTGAACCGCGGTTGGCTATGGAAACTGGCCAAACAATCCTACAAGAAATTTACGAAGCCAAACTGCTTCTCAGGCTGCTTAAATACTCGGCCTCTACAACACTGAGAGCTAATGAGTTTTGTTTCCTATTGTACTAGGAAATTACTGCAGAACTCAAACAACATCCTGAAGTTCTCTTCTTATCTGTAGTGCATCCGAACCAATATGAGTTTGTAAACCCTTGCAATCTCAAGTCACAATATGAATTCTATCATAGATCATATCCCACAGTGCCATGTAAGTATTTGAGCACATGTTTCACAACAGTCTAGTGAATTTTCCTCGGTTTGCACATGAACTGATTGAGGGCATTCACATCAAAACAAATATCTGGTTTAGTGTTTTTCAGATACATCAAGGACCCAATCAACTGGCGATACATGGTGGGATCGGTCAAATTTGAATCTGAAGTATAATCTCTCAGCTTCTTCAAATTGCATCCATTGTACTATCTATGGACTTGCAGTCCAACAATCTGAATTTATTCAACATATCCATGGTGTATTTTCCTTGACGTAGGAGAATCTTCTTCTTCCTTTATCATACTTCTAATCCCAAGAAGTAATGCATCAACAATATCATTGAGAAAGGTTGTCTTGGAATCCATCTGATACAACTTCCATCCAATTGTTGAAGTAATATCTATGATCGATTTGACGGAACTATATCGAGCCATAGGATAAAATGTCTCATCATAATTGACTCCCTCTTTTTGAAAGAACCCTATGGAAACAAATATAGCCTTGTATTTTTCAATGCTCTTATCTTCTCCATGCAGACCTTCATGCTTCTCTACATTCTGCAAAATCTGTCGTGCCCATATGGGTCTATTCCCAGATTACTGCCATATCTATGGGAGCATCATATGGCTCAACTGGATCAATGGGACTAATCAGTTTATTCATTTCTTTAGACTCCCTCTTAATGTTTGGAGGGGATATGATCTCATTTCTTCATCGTCATCGATCTCCATATCTGATCCTCTTCTTTTTTGGATAGCCATTTCTTCTTCAAACATTGCATCCTTCCTAACTTCAATTTGAATTGATCCTGGGATGTATGTTTTGTAATCCTTTGAATACTGGCGATAACCCATGACTGTTTCCTTCCTACCTGAAGGTTCTAACTTGGGAATGTAAATGTAGACTAGAAAGTAATTATCCATCCTAGTGACGACCAGGTTCATTAAGGATCCTTCAATTGTCGTGTTCGAGTCATGACAACAGTGTCAACGGGTTTCTATCATATGTAATAGACAAGAATCCTTGTGTTTGAGGGATAAATCCCTCTGTCTCTCATAATTCGATTGAGTAAATATTGTTGAAGCAGCAAATAGATTGACATTCGAAGAATCTTTCGGAGTCTGATCACCAAATCTCTGCATGAGATTATTCTGGTTCTGAGAGTCATAATGCATGCTTCTAGAGGCTTTCTTCTTCCATTCCCTCTGTATATAAATGGGATCACTTGTCCTTATAGATCACGGAATTCCCTACAAGTCAAATCTCGTCCGATGGTTATCAATATTTCATAATCAATATATAGACAAAATAATGTAGGCAACATTTTATTCAATGCTTCGACACAACACATGTAAGGACATTATTCAGATTCTTATGGTCTCCATTATAGAATACCATTAAGAGTGTGTACTCTAGTATGTTATAAAGTATTCGTCATCCTACATGGGTTGTACAGCATGACATGCTATTTAACTACCTGAATTTAGAAATGTAGATCTATAAAACATATTAAAAAACAACCAGATCTAATCTAATAGAGAATGTAAAATCTAATACTTATTTGTGGGTGGGCTCCCATTGCCAAAGTCCACTTATTTTCATATGCTTGATTGACAATAATCACAGTCTGGATCTTCATATGATTTCTTAGAAGAATAACTCTGAACGATCACCCTTTCTTGCTCCTTGTGAGGAGGGTCTTCTTCTACATCATCAGTTGAAGCTTCATGCTTCCTTTTGATTGAACTTCGGCAGCTATTGGCATAATGACTATATTTATTGCACCTATAGCACTGTATCTAAGATAAATCATTCTTCTCTTGTTTCTTCTGATCTGGGGGGGGGGACTTGATCTCTTATCTTGATGCTTTTGATTGAAGGATTCCCTTCCCCTTACCTTTCCTTTCTTGGCATGAGATATGAAATATTGATTCTCCTCAGGTTGAGCGCCATGAAGTCTTTGGTGTGTTGTGATTCTTGTTTCTTCCTGAGTGCATTCTTCCCATAGCTTATCAAATTTTGGAAACTTGGTCTAACCACTTATAGTTTGGATAAAAGACTCCCAAGACGGTGGCAGACCATTTAAGGTCATCATAACGAAATCCTTTTCTTCAAGATTCTCTCCACTGGACTTTAGCTTGTCCCGGAGTTCGATGATCCTCATGAAATATGAGGCAATATTCTTAGACTTCGTTATCTTCATATTCGATAGTTTATTCCTCAATGTGTGAGTCACTTTGATATTACTGTGTACAAATAGCTTCTTTAAGGTTTTGAAGGTATTCCTCGTTGTCATGTTTTCCGAGATCTGAGGAACCAAGTGGTCTCTAACTGAGTCCACCAAAATCCTTCTTGCTTTGGCATCATTCTTCCTCCAGCGAGGTTTGTCTTCTCCGGATTCTGGGTCTGGGACTTTTTCATTTACACACTATAATAGTTCATTTTCTTCTAGTATGATAAGAACCCTAGCTTTCCAGGGGATGAAGTTGGAAGCTCCTTTCATACCATCTCCAACCTTGTGCTGATCATCTTGACTATAGATCTAGATCTAAAACCCTAGCAGAGACTAGGTCAATACTGAAGGTTTGAGTTTTGGAAAACATACTTCACATATAGATGTGCCCTAGAGAGGAAAGTTGATAAGAGGTAGAGTCGAGCCAAAACTGTGGAGGGAGTAGATCAAAAATTGAAACCCTAATTTCTATTGCAGCTGTAGAATTAGGTCAAAAAATGAAAATTCTTATAATTGAATTATGTCTCCACCAAAATATGCACCCTCCTTAGAGAGAAATTTCAAGGCTCTTTTTCTGCCAAAAGGTTTAGTGAAGACCTTGGAAGATGAAACTCTAGTTTCGACAGGTTTCTGACAGAGTTCCGACAATGGATTCTTCTAGCACTGCTCTAATACCATGTTAGACTTTCATAATATTATATAAGTATATATTAATTGTATTTATCAATAGGATCACTAGAAGGTAGACAAAACACAGAACAATAACACGACAATAACATGAGTATTTTATCCTCAGAAACCCAAATGGGAGAAAACCCAACAACCTTTGTCTAGAGATGATAATTCTAAGAATAGTGTACAATGAATAAGAAAGGGAAAATATCGAAATGCTTTACAAGTATAGAAACTTTGAAAACCATCTTCTTCTGCAGTATATGTGAACTTCTCTCTCTCCCAAAAAACTGTGAACTTCACTATGCTTATGTGCTGCTATTGTGTGGAATAATGAGGAGGGGTGCCTTGTTATTAAATAGATTTTCCACTAATATTTTAACTGGTCCACACTTCTCTTGGGGGAGCAACATAATTTATATTTTATAATTTTTTTTATTTTGTATTTTCTTTTACTTGCTTTTCTCCCCAAGGTCTACATTGTTCTTCTATGGTTTGTATGATTGATTACAATAAGTTCATCTCTCATAGGAGGTAAAATACAATAAAAATAAGAATAGATTCTAAAGTTTCACAAACTCCAACATGTTATACCTTCATAGAGCTTACAGACTTGTGCAAATTCGATTAGACATACATAACAGAGAATGTAAATGAACCACAAGGAAATTTAGGCATAAACTATCATATTCATCACAGCATGATAGCAATAAAACCATACACAACATTAACTCATTTCGAGGATCTAAACAGACATTTAATGGAGCAATTCAAGCTCCCATTTCACTGCATTCAACAAAATTACATAACCGTTCATCAAATAGAAATTTTGAATATCCATAACAAAAAAACTCTTATCTTTTTAATCAAAGGAGACCAACCAATTAGCTATGTGGGTGCAACCTTCCACACAACTGTAGGTCTCTTCCCACCCCATATTATTTCATTACTCAGATACCACCCCCAATATTGGATATGTTATCCACTAAGGATATTGACTCTCAGAATCACTCACATCAAATGATACCTACCCACAGGCTAAGATAGCATACTGCTGGGTTATCAAACCAAAAAGGACGATGAGAACAACAATGGATGAGGCTGTGAGATATGTTATGGAGCTACAGGGATCTCAATGGCTTCAATCATTCTCAAAACCCACCTCACTTCCATGTGGATCTTTATAAAGGTCCCCTTCTCTGTCTACCTAGTTCCTTGGGTGTTCCTTCCCTCAATACTTCCTTGGTGTAGGAGGTGTAGAATAGGTGAGGATCCCATGTCCTATAATATTGCAACAAAAGGATGTGATATGCATCAAAATATTCACCCATGTATTCTTTCATCCAAGAAGTGAATGAAGAATCTCAACTCAAATCTGAACCAAATAATGAGCAAAAAAACAAGGAGACTTCAAATGACTCATAGAATTCTCACCCATACATCCATGACCGAGAGAATCATAAATATATAACAAAGTATGTGGAGGAAAACAAAAATGTTCTCCAATCATATATCTGTTCACCCCAGTGTTGGATGAAGTTCCTCCAACATCAAATGAACCAACTGTTGAGCAAGAAAAACCATGAGTTTTCAAGTGACTCAAATGCATATCATAGGTGCATCGATGTAGATGTGCATCATCATAAAGTAACAAAGGATGCTTCTGGAAATGTGAATAAGAATGTGGTCCAACCATATCATCATAAAAAAGTAAATCTAGGATTTCCATACTCCTCATGTGGCACCATAAAAAAGAACCCTTTCACCCATACTTCATCGAGACTAATGCTGCAAAACATGGAATTGTAGGATGTAGGAGAATGAACTAACTCACCCAAATGATAAAAAAGTGCAGAAGTTTCATCATGGGAAGGATCCATATGGGTAGTATCATGCATCTCCTTTATTAGTGTGAAGCCTTTGTCATAGATTGGTTCCAATGTAGAGGAATCATGTTCTTCTTTAAAAATTGCATATCCTTCATCAAGAGACAATTCAAGTTCCTCTTCCACCACATAAAGTGTTTGGATCTCTTCAAGTTTATATTCAAACAAATCTAGCACATTCAAATTTCCACATTTCTCATGATCCACCATGTCATGAGAATCCTCCAAACAATCTACCATTTGACAATCTGAAACGTAGGAGGAAAAACATGTATCTTGCAACTTTTCAAGAAGTTGCTCATTTTGAATTGTGAGCTTATGATTATCCTCATTATTATTCAAGTAAGCATAATGTAATAATTCATTATTCTCAAACAAATGGTTTCTATCAAAAATAAAATACATGAAATTACCTTTGATGCAGCACATTTCTCTTTGAATCTTCTCCATGTCTTCAAGGAAGGATGTTTCCTCCAATCAAGTAGCTCTCCAAAAAGAATTTGACACTAATACTTGAGCTTCATGGAGTATGCTAAGGGACTCTTGGATATCCCTTTCACTCATAATCAAATACCATTCAATGAAGGATTGTTCATGAGACCGAACCTCCTCTTCTTCTTTCTTCTTGAAGCTTAAGTGGTGATGGGGAAGTTGATCTTGGTTCTTCATTATCTGTCACGAGGTATTCATCTGCATGCTTATTAGAAATTTGGCTTGCAGAAAAATTTTGAAATTTGATCTCTATGTCACCAACATACAGGTGTGAGCACCCATCAGTAGGTACTCCTTCATTGTTCAATCATCCATTAGTAGATGCTCTTTGTTACATTTCCAAGGTAGGATGTGTATTGAAATGATCTTCAATATTTTCAATAGAAACTTATTCATACTCATGTGATGTCTCTTCATATTTTTCATAGTCACTTCGGAGTGAATTTTGATCCTCTTCATGTACTACTTCTTCTACTTCACCTATTTCAGAACTAGGTGGTTCAAGGGTCTCCTCCTTTTGCTCCTTCAAGCAAGCTGATGCATTTTTCCCCTTAGTTTTCTTAAGATCAATATATTTTCTCCAAAGTTGGATAGCCAACAATTCGAATCCTTTCATAATATTCTTATTCATGTCTTCAAATATAGGTTCCATGATTTTTATATGCTCCTCTCCATCATATGAGGTTCCATTTTCATCCCTAGTCATAGTTTCCTCAAAAATTTGCCTTCGTCTCCTACTTTTTTCCCCTCTTCAACAAAAGCACTTTTGGTTTAAATATATAATATTGGTCCCTAAATTATTGTCCTCATAAATATCAGACCACATCAAGTTCCAAGATCATGCTCTGATACCATTATAATGTCCCTTGTGAATAATTTTCCCAATGTGCTCAAATTCACCAAATTTCAACTCTAGGTATATGGATACAACTGATTCCAAAATCCCCCAATTACTTTCAAAATTGGTGAGAAAGGAATGAAGGGTTATGGGGCTATTAATACATTTATCAAAAATATAATCAACTTATATACCCAACCATGGTATGCAATTTGCAAGGGAAGAAGTTTCGGGACAAGACTAGTTAATTTGGGAGGTGGAAATCCTCCCTGGGTCCTGGAACAAATATCGTCCAAACATTGTACAACCTCCACTAATGGTTGTCATGATACTTGTATATGTTATAATACATTAATTAAAGTATATTTTCAGCATTATATGTGTTTTTGGGGTCGAATAGGTATCAAATAGAACTCAGGGAATTTACAAGTAATTTTGAGGCTCAAACCCCCAATGGTAGATGGCTCCAAATGATCTCAAATTGTACCAGAAGGTGTATGAATGATTTTAATACATAAAAATGGTGTTTATAGGTGTATTTGAACCATATAATTTATTCTGAAGCTCACTTTGGAAATCTGGTCAATGTATGGAGTTTTACGAGTAACTTGTGGTTCAAAACCCCTAGGGGTAGATGATGGAAATGAATTTCCAAATGCACTCAATCCAACTCAAATTTATGAATAGAAGCAAAGGAAATATAAATTACATCAACAGGAACTCATACGCATCACCATTCAACTTTTAATGTCTGCTATAGCTCCCTTAAATCAGATGCAAAAAGACTAGTTTCAACCTTGGGGGAGATGATATGCAATCTTCTCCAAATGCTATGAAACTCAACAAAATGACTCCAAATGATTATGTACTGAAAATTAAACTCATATAATACATTAATAACAGTCCATTCATCCATAAACCATAAGTATCTTACTTATCCATTCAAATCCATCAACATTACATTGGATCACAACAAGGTAGTGGGAAATGGCACTGTTTCTTCATTGTTTAACATTTTTACATGAAATATTTGGTATTTTGACCTGAGAGTATTCTGAATTTAAATAAATATAATTTACATCAGAACATAAAATAATGGGGCTGTTACCACCTAAGTTGTACTTAGTGGTTTTTTATCAAGTGAACCTGGTGTACCGGACAAAGATGATTTGTTCGGACTTCAGAAGACCTTCGGAAGTGCTTCTGGGAAGTGCTTGTTGTACTATATCACATGTTCATACCCCATGGGGGAGTTGTAATAAATTTTTCTATCATGATAGTGGCTGTAAAATACTTGGTCTCTTAGACTTTATTTGTCAATCCAATCAACATAGGGTGCTTTTTCCTTGGTTATTATTGGTTGTTGAATAAACGACTGATAATTTCTGAGTTTTTCACTCAATACCATCAAAGTTGGGGTGGTTGGCTGGGAATTTGGGCATATTGAGGTTATTAGATTCTATGTGTCAATGTATAAACATGATAGGCATCATGATCGAGTCATATGAACATGTCTAAGTCCCCCTAGGTTTTTAATTTTTTAATTTTTTAATTTTTTAAGTTTTTTTAATTTTAATTTTTCCACAAAACTTAGGCTATTTTTTAATAGTCTAAATGGAAAAATTGGATTTTTAATAAAAGTGGGCTCGGAAATCAGTTTCAATCATGGGGGTGCTCATTTTCAAGCTCATAGTGCCATGTAAACCCATAGACCCACTTTTTCTAAGTTTTTAGTGATTTGTCCATCACTCAGGTCGAAAATCCCTAAAAATAAAATATTGATTATTTAATTGATAAATTAATTAAATAATGGAGAAAATTCAAAATCCTAAATCATTGGGATTTGCTCTGATTTGACTGAAACCAGTCTCATCGGCTTGGGATTGAATGGATCTAACCATTCCTTGACAGAAGAGGTTGATCTGGACTAAACAGAGGGTACATTAATGCATGAAATATTGGGAATTGTGCCCTCCCTCTTTCCTCCACATGTGTGGGCTCATCTGGATGAGTTTTGGTGGATGCTTCAGTTAGCAGGTTGAGGTGTCAAGAAGATCAACTCTTTGATTGAAATTGCACTCATATCATACTCAGATATACTCAGATCAGGCTCAGATTCACTCCACATGCAGCTCCAGTCTCTCTCTCCTTGGGAATTGCGCCCCCCCTGGGCTAGATTTCATGTTTTTGCTATAAATAAAGCATTAATTTCCTCTTCCAAGCTAGTTAGAACTGGGATTGAGGTTCTGTAGCTATTGTATTGTTGCTATTTTTCATTTGAAATAAAGAAAAGCTTTGGAGGCAAGATGGTGTCATGCTATTGTGTGTGTGGATGAACATTGCCATGTTTTATTGAGGTAACTTGTATCTATGTTCATAACTTGCTCATTTTTTGTGGATCCAGTGCTAAATATTGATAATAAGTTTATTATTATCTTGATAGGAAAGGAGTTTTTTAATAATTTTATTGGTTATCTCTTTCCTTTTTATGCATGTTTAGAGATCTAGAATCAACATGTTTTATAAGTTTATATGCATGCTATTCTAATATTGTTGTTTATGTATTAACTGGATCTCACAAGCATTTTGGCAAGCCTTTGGATTAAGTTGCAGGTTCCTCGCTTGGAGAGGGCGCTGATCTAATTTGCTTCCTCACTTTCTCCAAAACTTTCTCAAAGGCTTAGTCCCTCGACATTCCACCGGAAAGCTCCACGGTTGATCTTCAAGGCTTCCAGCACTCTTTCTCTCTCTTCTTCCTTCTAAAAAACCAATTTTACCTGGTTACTTTGTTTACAAGATTTGTCATTATTCAGATCTATAATCTTAAATTAAAACTTAAATAGGTCTATTATTTCAAGGCTCATAGTCTAGATCTCATTCCTAAAAAAATTCATTAAGCATTCTAGATCTAGTTTAGGGAAATCGTCCGTTTTGCATGGCAATTTAAAGAGAATCCATAGTTTGCATACATTATATTTCTGTTTATGTTTTTAAAAGATAAAATCCAGAAATTATTGCACATCTCATTGGATTCCCAAACAACAAGCCAAGATCCCAAGGAAATCTTGCTTTCCTTGGTTCCTTTTCTGCCATTTTAACTAGTTTTAACTTAGTTTTTTTTTTTGTTTTAAAGTAGGATGACCCAAAGGTACTTTAAAATTTATTTTGGGCATATTTCATTCTAATAATGTCACTATATTTTATCAGGAATAACAGAAAGAGGAGAATTTTTTGTTCGAAAGTGGCTTTTGGATCATCCGAATCCCCCCAGGGGTCTCTCTTTTGACTGTAATTTTAATTTTGGACAATTTGTAAAATCTTGGTTTCATCTTGTATAAGAGCCAAGAGGATTCAAATAATTTTTACTGATATTGTAACAGCACATAATAAAAATTTCTCCAAATAGGCTCGTTCGAGCCCATTCCCCATCCCCCCTGGGGAGATTTGCGCCTTTTTTTGTTATTTTTCGCATTGTCTTATTTATGTTCACTTTAGATTAGTTTCATTCACTTATAAAAACATGCTTTGATTAATTTATATTATATTCCACATTTCAGTATCAAAGTAACTTGAATACTTACCCCACGACTTTCCGACTGACCCGCAAGGGGAAAGATATGCGTGGTAGGAATAATTAGAAAACTGGTGATTTGTTTCTACTTGCTGCTTATCATTAATTTCTGTAATTAATTGTTCTAAAATAAACCCCCTCCTTGATTCCCTGATTGAGTTCCACTTGGACTGAAAGAGGTTCCTGGAGGGTTTTTTCTTTCTAAGAAAACACATCCTTTAAAACTCACTAAAATTTACAAGACTCCGGTGTGTATGCTATGTACTTGGATGTGCTTCATCTGATCAGTCAAGATGCATCAAAAGCAACGTGAGTGACTAGTTTAATTAGTCTTCACCTTCCTCAATCAACCACCATCAGGAGAAAATCCAACACCTTGATCAAACCGTAAGCGGTGGAAAAATACAAAAGGATGCGGGAACTCCTGAAAAGTGACCTTAAGGCACCAATCTCTATTACACCTTTGGGTGCATTATGAAAAATAGTCCAGAGACTCCATTCATCCCACATATTCCTTGCAGGTAGTTGTGAAGGTTTAGTTTTGGACATACTCCAAGTACTCTCGGTATATCTGGAGTCCCCCCCTCACCTAATTTTAATCAACTCATATTTCACATTAACTTAAAACATACCAAGAGGAAATCGCAAAGCATTCACTCCAAGCACATGCAAGTACATTGATTATTTTATGACTCCATTTTAAGGCACTAGCTATTTTATTTCTCTCTATATATATTGTGTCTCAGCATTATGCTTTTCTGCGCTCATTTTTTATCTTGTCATCTATGGTTGTTTATGGTTAAATTTCAAACTCCTAAGTAACTCATTCAGTTTAACATCACCATAGTAAATAATTTTGCCTTAGTAAATTAATAGGGTCTACCCCCTTGGCTTCATTAGGAGTTGAGCCTAAACGAAGGAGTCAAGAACAAGGTGACAGCCTTGACTCGAGACTTGCCCCCAAGGACACACCGAGTGGCTTGAATATTTCTGCCACGTTCCCCACAGGTGTGTGAAAGGTGGCAACATGGGCATTATAAGCTCCCCCAAAGAGATCAATAGCTCACCAAATGCGCCTCAATCCATAGAGCAAGAATATGATGAGAATACTTGGAATAAATGAAAGAACAAGCTAATATTGAAGTTCCCACGAGCTACCCTATAGATTGAACCTGTAACTTATGACTCCATTAAATCTCCATGAAATACCTTAATGGCCTTTCCACACACCAACTTGGATGGGAATATTTCACCCTCGAAATTGGCTAAGGCAACAAACTAGTCATCCACTAGATCTCTCTCTTCACAAAAGCAAATTTCTCAAATGATCAAAAGCTACCTTCATTATTTGTTCTAAAGTTTCCAAGCTCTCTATGGGTCTAATTCCTTCCAAGAGATGCATTCCAACTCTAGTTGGGAAGAGATTCCAAAGAATGCCACTTGTACAACAATTCCTAGTCTCCCACTTCCACCAAATCACATGTCGAAGCATATTAGATGCCCTAACTCCCTTTAGCGCCATCTTGGAGCTATGTTTAGCCTTTAAAATGTCATATATGTCATATTTCACCCTTCAGACCTTATTTTTGTCATAGGTGTCATAGCATCTTCATCATTGTTGTCATAGATCTAGGGAATCTAGTCCAAGTGTCTCACTAGCTCCAAAATGCATCTTCCTCTTCCATGGGAGTTACTCTTCCACTCCAATTCTACCTTAATTGATTCATGCCAAGTATATTGACTTTTCAACTCATCCCAATACCCTTGGTCTTTTTATGGATTCGAAATGACAAGAGGAGGATGACATGTGGCATAGAAAATCTAGCTTGTGTGGGTCCCACATCCTCCATGTGTCTTCATGATCAATTGCTACTTTGATATTCCCTTGTATTTATTTATTTAGTTCCTTGATGAAATATTTATTCCATTCTAGTTTTCAAACATCATTTATTTTCACCCTTATTCCAAATCCCAAAGCTTCCACCCCCAACCTAGGAAAATAGTAATTTTCCTCCTTGGCAATTATTTGACCCTTAGCATCAATTTGACAAACTCTCATGAATATGGAAAATGTGATTAGGCCATTGTGACCCAATGAAAAATTTAGGACATGACATCATCTATGCCTAGTTGATTTCATGAAACTCCTTAATCTTCTTGTCATAGTGCATTTCTAAAATATATTTTTGCTTAAAGGTCTTCTTAAACTACTTCAAATTAATTTTATTCTCATTAATTTTCCTTACTAGTTTAATATCTTGACACCATACATATGTCTTACCATTTATGTTAAAAATTGTTATTCTCACTTTCATGTTGTTAGAATAATCATATCCTTGGAAATATTTAACCATGCGCATTAACCAAGCTTCAACTTCCTCTCTTGAATTTACTTCACCACCAAATGTCGGTGGTCTAATTTTCTTGAATTCTCTGAAATCTTCTCTTTTTCTTTTTATGACATGAGACCTTTGAATTGCCACTTATAGATATTCTTGTAACATTATTTTCATCTCTAGAAGAATTGGTAGAGGTATCAATTTCGTCAATAAAACTTGAATATTTGTTTATATAAAAGTTCTTCCTCAAAGGACTTTTACCTACATTAATGGAAGTTTTCCCTATTATTCTCTGTTATTTATCTCAGTTGAATTCTATAGGAAAACAAAATTTAATTCTCGGTGTTCTTCCTATTTTCTTATATATATATATATATATGCTCGTAAACCTCTCATAGTTTCAATTGTATGGGAATGAATTTCCATATCCCACCTTTGATTTGATCCCATTTTTTCTCCCATACATCTTTGGTTTGTAGTTGCTCGAGGACTTGGTATATACTCCATAGTGAGAACAATTAATACAACCCTCCAATGTTTAGTTCAGCAAGGTAATGAAATTAGACAAGTTTCTTCCTCCCTGTGCATATAGAAATACAATTTATTAATTAACCCATCGTTTAAAACTTTATTGATTTCATTGCTTTGATCCCATGAGGTATCATAGTGTTGTAACTTAGCTCTGATACCAATCTGTAACATACCATTTTGAAACACCATGTTTTTAAAATATTTCTTTTAAGCAACCTACTAAAGATTTAGATTATGTAATACCCCTAGTCTGTTGATGTTTAGAATGTAAATATATTGTTATGCAATGCATGAAAGACAGAAGAATTTGTATTTTGTAATTACTAATGTCAAAATATAATTGGTTATGGTGGAGGTGGAACGCTAAAGATATGGGGACTTGTTAATTCACCAGTGAGAGGTAAGGGGGTTTATGAGATGACCCTGGCCCTTTTTAGAAGCAAAAAGTGACTTAACTCCATGATTAGGCCTCAAACATTTTATTAAGATTCAAAACCTTGCTTAACTTTTAAACCCGGTTAAAGCCTAAGTGGGTGCTTAGGTGGGCATTAAATGTCAAGTGGGTAGCGATTCTCTAGGGTGACAACCCACGTGGGTTTGAAGGCCCATGAAAATGGAAGGTAAGGGGGGGGATAAAAACTAGAGCTAGTAGCAGGAGAGGAGCATGTGACCTCTGCAAGGAAAAATAACCTTGTTACTGTCGGGTTTTGTCCAGTCCAGTGACCCTAAATTGTTTGGTTGAGCCATTGGTTGATTGTTAGGTTATGTTGAATGAAATGGTGAACTATGCATGTATTGTTTTTGTGTAATTCATGGGTATTGAATATCAGTAATGGGTTTTCATTATTGTGTTATAGGAAGGAAACGAGAGTGGGAAGTGTATTGTTTGGCATGGAATTAGTTGTAGCATGTTTCTTGGATGCCTGTAAACTAGTGGAGTTCATGGGAACTAAAGAGAAGTTATGGGTGCATTGTTCTGCTATTGGAAGGAATCCAGGTTGGAAAGTGCATAGATTTGCATGGAATTGGTTGTATCATTTTTCCTAGATGCTAAAATACCGTGTGGAAAATCATTGTGAATTGTGGGGATTGCTAAGTGTCAACTCATATTTGGGGGGTGAATTTTGGGCATATGGGAGGATTCTCCTGATGAATTCATAAGTCCCAACATAGGGGTGGTGTTTTGATGAGAGATTAATGAGTAAAGTGGCCTATGGTTGGGTGGATCTTTCCTCACATGTAGTCTAATTTCCAAGTTGATAGAAAACTAGCAAAGTAATTCAGATAAGTACGATACTATATGGCAGTTTATGCATCTTATGAATAATTCTAATGTGTGTGTGTGTGTGTGTGTGTGTGTGTGTGTGTGATTTCATGCTATCTATATATGTTTCATATTGAAATGTAGAAATGGGAAATGAGTAAATGAAAATCAGTTAAGAGAATTGTTATTGTGTTACGGTTAAGTGTTATTTCCCTGAATTGTCTATATTTGCATTGAGTAGGTGTCATATCTGAATGCCTAACCCTAAATAATAATGAAATATTCCATGAACTCTAATCCCTAATGGAACTGATGGTACAGTTAACAATGTAAAAACGTGTTAAAGAGGTTAATTAATGGAACTGTGTTGCTAGAACGACATTCCTTATGTAGGGAACCATTGAAACCGATAGGACATGTTGTTCCAAAAATAATTTAATTATTTAAGTGTGGAGAATGGTCTATCCTAGACATGTTCTATCCACGAGAAAAAAAAAATCTTGTGTGTCAAAGAAAAACACGTAAGGAATTTTGTGTTCCTAAACATGAACTTCCTGGGGAAGTAGATTTCTTCAGTTAAGTCTGAAATCACCAAAATTTAATAAATGCTGATGTTTGAATTAAGGAGAAGAATCGGCCTGAGTATGCAAACTAATACAATTCCTTAGATGTTCTTATAACTTGTTTAAGTTTACAAATCGATTGAATCGGTTAAAGGTTGAGAATATTTTTTAAAACCTTGATTGACCCACCTTTCACAATGTGGTGAGTTTGTTGGCATTCCTACAAGAAATTTTGACATTTCTGATGTCTATGTATGATATCCGTAGTTCCAATTCCAGAAACCTTGGGGGCTTGATGTTGGAATGAGTGTGTCAAAAAGGAATATGTCAAAAAACCTAATTGAGTCTTGATATCTGACGTCCGGTGTCGAGAACATTGGAGCGTTCTTGTAGGGTCGAAAACATCAAGAAGAAGATGACAGAATAAAAAGGGGAAGTTTCATCCTGTTATTGTAAATATGATGTTGCTAATGGCATAAAATTCAATCTAGATATGTTCACTTAACCTTATTAAGCGAATTAATTCAGTAACTAGTAAAGCTTTTGCATTGGGGAGTTGGTAACAACTCTCCAGTTTAATTTATATATATATATGGAGTTGGTAACAACTCTCCAGTTTAATTTATATATATATATATAATGTGCTTATGTGTTACTTTGTTAAATGGCTAGTAATTATCAGAGCATTGTAACGTCGAGGTGAGTTACACGGTGATATCAGATAATTGTAACGACGGGGTGCATTACATAGTCATATCAGAGCCTAAGTTTGAACACTCAACCTCTGTAACATATTTGGGTGTATGTATGTTTCCACTCTGTACAAGTTTTGTTACAAAGTGGAAACAAATCTAAGGTTTATAGCTCTTGAACCTCGTGGCATATTATTGTTGTTTGAAATAAATTAATTCATGGTTAAAATTTTAAGTAAATATGCATATAGATCATTTTTATGATATAACAAAAATGGATGACTTTCATAGTGAAATTTGTAGATTGTATTTATAAATGTAACTATCAGGTTAGTAGGAAGCAATATAGAAAGAATGGTATAAGAACCATAAATTTCTAACTTTGTTGAAGAAGTTAGAATAAGTGATCATAGGATAGAATATAATTTCTATTATACATATATGGGAACAATTGAATCATATCAAACATTGAATAGCCTGTAGACTGGAAATGAAAGGATTTTACAAATATTGGAGAAGCAAAGACAGGTAAAGTTGAAGGTGATTAAAAACTTGATGCAGATACAAAATCAAATGCAGCAACTATATTCCATTGAGGAAGGGGAAGAAGAGGAATATTTGGGTCGAATATTTCCTTAGAGATACCATTAGCCAAGAAGTAAGGTTGAAAGCAAAAGGAGGCATTTTTCATTATGTGTCAGTTGAAATTCACCATGGAAAAGGGTCTTCCAAAGAAAATGATGATACCCGATCCAAAAGATATCACAAGAGAAAATATGATGGGAATAAACTACATGGTGAACTCAAGAAAATCAAACGTCCCACCTTCAATGGAGAAAAATCATGGGAGAATGCGGAAATGTGGCTACTATAAATGAAGAAATACCTATAGTTACATCATTATTCTCACAATCAAGAAGCCCGCATTACCATATAAAATATTCATGGAAAGGATTACTAATGGTGGAAGAAACTAATACAAGTGGAAAAACTTGATGAAAGGAAAAATTCATGAAAGAAATTTCAGAGGTTTTTCAAGCATGAATATATGTCTCAGCAATACTATGATAAGAAAATGTAGTAGTTTTTTTAACTCAGACTAGGGAACATGTCCATGAAGAATACGAGAAAATATTCCTATAATTTTAGTTATATCTTCAAGAATTCTCACTGTAATGAGTTTCTGAAACCTAGAATTAATAAATTATGTTCAATTCATTCAAATTGAGAAAGTTAAAGTATGACAGTTTCTCAGTGGGCTACTAGCTTTTTAGAAGGATAAGCTTATTTATGATTATCCCCATGCCTTGAAGGAATGCATTCGAAAGGATAAATGCTTGTGTGAGCACGGTAAAAGAAAGAGTGTGTGAATAAAGTTTGGAAGGCTAAACTGAAGGATAAGCAGGACCAAAGGAAGAAGGGATTTAAACCTATTGATGTCAAAAATGATCCATATAACTCTTCAAAACATCTGGTCCTAAAGAAGGAATTGGCGATGGTTGACTCAATAGGATAAAAGCAACTTTTCAAGTAAAATGTTGGAACTATGGAGGTGACCACTATGCCATGGACTACACGAAGAAAGGAAAAAGTAAGGGGGGTGGAATCTATAATGTGCAAGAATCTACTACAATGGAAGATGTAGCTAGAATCATACCCTAAATATATGCAGCTTTGGACAATCGCCAAGCTAAGCATTAAGAAACCATGATTGAGATTGAAGATAAACTCATTGATTCACCCATTTCGATTTTCATTGATTCTAGAGATACCTATTGTTGGGGAACCTCTGAGCCTTGACCTATTCAGAAAAATGAAAAGAAAAGAAGGGAACAGTATGCCAAGATAAGAGGTGGTGTCTAAAGGCACCGTTGAAGAACTTAAGCACAATGCATCATGATCAGAACATCGCAATTCATAATGAGTATGAATAAAATCTCAAATACACACACTAGACAACCCATATGGTCTCATATTTATAGTTTTTGGATCTAACCAACTTCCTAAAAGTAAGGGATATCTAGTCCACAAACATGAGTCATTGGGATTAATCGTTTCCACAAAGTTCTCAATGTCCCAAAGTTTAGTTGATTGTTGTAGTCGCATTGACCATGATTGTGCCAACCATTAAGTCATATGTTTAATTGATTGTTCAATCACTCCATTGATTCCAGTCGACAGCTCCGCTAGTCACATGTTGTATAACGACTTATTGTCTCTGAAGATCCATAGGTGTGATGAACCATCAAGACCTTGGGTTCCAACACACCCCATTAGCACAATGCTCTAGATATTTGGGAGGTGGAATTACTTGTTTTGAACACCACCACCACCATCTATTGCAACTTCCTAAAGCCTTATCATAGCCTAAAGTTTTGCAAAATTATATTTTGGTAGAGGATTTGTAAATATATTAGTGACCTGGTCATTTGTTCCTCGTAAATAAGTGAGACAATATTCTCTTGTACCAACTATCACAAATCATGAACATGAATTTCAACATTATTCATCTTTCCATGAGCAACAGGATCATCATCAACTTGAATAGCACCTTGATTATCATAATATATAACAGCAGAGGCATGAATAGGACATCCAAGCTCGTCGAGGAACTAATGAAACCATACTGCCTCTATTTCTGCATTGACGGCACCATGATACTATCCTTCTATATTCGAAAGGGAGACTACCTTTTGTTTCTTACACGACCAAACTAGAGGTCCGAAACTTAGTCAAAACACATATCCAAAATTAGACTTTCAATTGTCAATGTCACCACCCCAGTTGGAATCAGTGTACCCAAATAGTGGTTTTGTACTATGATAGTACTTGATACCATACCAATAAGAACCTTTAATGTAACAAAAAAACCACTTTGTAGCCTTTCAGTGGATTTTGAGAGGATCCTGTATGAACCAAGAAACCACACTAATAGGAAAGGAGAGATATGGTCAATTGTGCATCAATAAATCATGCTACCAACCAACTATCAATAAAGAGTGGCATCGACTTGTGGAGAGTCTTATTATTTCAATAAATTCATTCCTAACTGATAAGGTGTATCATATTAATTTGTCACAGTGGTCTAGGAACTAAAAACACAATCTCACCAAGAATACAGACAAATATGCATAAAATTGGCAAAATGGTGTTGCAATAGAATGTTGCAGCTCTGTATAATCAATGAATAATGAATAATACAATACAATGATCATGCAAGGTGCATGAATGCCAATAAAATTCGAATTCCCAAGGAGTTCATTCGAATTGAATGAGTGGGTGTAGCTTAATTGACTGTAAGCCACAATAAACACACTAGTTAACCAACTAATCAAGTCCTGTTGACTCAACTGAGTCCTAACTAAAGTCGGAGTGCAATGATTGACTGAGTCTAACTGAAAGTAGCTCAAACACATGTCACTGCATGCCAACCAATAAGTGGTAGTGCATCATTAACTCCAATGAACCCCAATGAGGTTAACTGAAGTCAAACTGGCCGTCAGAGGTGGTTGGAGGCTCCCTTGTTGACTCCAGTTCATTAAATATTGATAAAATAATCAATATAATGAATAGAGGCACCTTCACCACTCAGATTAACTGATTGTAACCATCAGTTAGCAATTAGGAGCATTTATGACACTCAGATCACTCCTGGAGTGCTCCAGTTATCCTCCCCAAATGAAGGAGAAGGCTTAGTTGGCCTCCTTGACTGAAGGTAGGCATGGGTGTGCTCATGCTGATGGCATACAATGCTTCTCTGATGCCAATTAAGTCAATAAAACTTAGGATAGTGGTTTAACAAGGCCAAATTGACCAAATTAAGTGTGCATGGTGGGTAAATGTCTCCAACAGCCCCCCTAAAGCTATACTCAGGAGAAGTAGAAACATAAAGTGCATGAAATGCTAAATCCCCAGAAACTAAGGCCATAGGTCACCCTGTACAATAATGAAACTCAAACAATGCTCAAAAAATAAATCTAAGTGGGGAAAAGAGGGAAACCAAGTGGGAAAAACCCCCCCTCAAGCTGAACACTGAAAGTAGTTTGATCACCTTGATGAACTCACCCCCAACAGTGAATGGGGGTAAGTGAACTTATTTTCTGAAAATATCTTAGTGAATATGTCTGCAATCTACTCATCGGTCGGGCAGTATTACAGAATGATGGTCCTGTCATGCACTAATTCCCTGATATAGTGCATGTGTATCTCTACATGCTTGGTCCTCTTCTTGGTAACTGGATCTATGGATTTCTTAATAGCACTTTGACTGTCACAAAAGAGGCCCAGTGGACAAATTACTACCAATATCAAACTCTAAAATAATTTCTTGCAACAAAACAGCTTGGATGCAAGCATTCACCGCTCCTCGGTACTCGGCCTCTGCTGAAGACAATGCTATGGCGGCCTTATTTTTCCTAGACCAGAAAATGGGGCCACCAACAAACATTAAGACATATCTAGAAGTATACTTATGATCAATAGAATCACCCTCCCAATTGAAATATGTGTAACCAACCAGCTCTAGCTCGCAGTCTGCAGCATAGTGAATGTCGTAGGTACTGGTTCCCTGAATATACTAGAGGATCCCCTTGGCTGCCTTCCAATGAATATCATGAGGCTGCTGCATGTATCTTGACACAGCATTCATGACATAACAAATATCATGCTGAGAATGAGTAAAGTAGAGCAAACTACCTATCAATTGTCGATAAATAGTGCAGTCCATGGGAGGTGTTCTTTTTCCTTCTTCAAGGTTGATCCCTGAAAGGAAAGGGAATGGAGCAGCCCTAAATTCAGCCATGTTAAACTTGACTAATAGGTATGATATGTATTTTGACTAGGTGACCATTATCCCATCAAAAATTTTCTCAATTCGAGCCCCAGAAATTGCTTCAAGAGCCCCAAATCGCTCATTTCAAATGCATTGTGGAGAGAAGTTTTGATTACTGAAATATAAGTAATTGTGCTACTTGTAATCAGTAAGTCATCAATATATAAAACAATAATAATAAAATGAACATCATATTGCTGTATATACACATTTGGATCTGATTTACACCTTTGGAAGTTTTGTGAGAGAAGGAAGGCATCCATCTTGGAATACCACTCTCTTGGGGCCTGTTTTAACCCGTATAGTGACTTCTTTAGCTTGAAAAACAAAGATGGATCAGAAATGTAGCACTCAGGATACTTCATGTATATCTCCTAATGAATATATCCATGCAGAAAGGTAGACTTAACATCCATATGATGCACTTCCCATTGCTTAGATGCAAAAATTGCCAAAACTAAGCGGATGGAGTCCATTTTTGCAACTGGTGCAAAAGTCTCATGGTAGTCCACACCTTGGACCTAGGAGAAAAATTTTGATACCAACCTTGCCTTATATTTGTAGATTCTTCCATCATCATCAAACTTAGTCTGAAACACCCACTTGCATTGAACCAATTTCCTCCCCAGAGGAAGAGAAACTAGCTCCCAAGTGGTGTTTTTCTGAAGAGAATTCATCTCTTCATCCATGGCAACTTGCCATCTCAGATCCTTCTAAGCATGGTAGTAATACTTAGGTTCTGAAATTATCATCAAATAAAAATATTCATACAGCAAATAATCAGGACAAGAGAGCGCAATACCTGCTCTTTGGAAATCAGACAGGGTTCTCCTTTGATCATCCAGATTTCCAATGTCATCACCTGCGGAGGAGAGTGTCTGTCAGGCCCAAGTTGGGAGATGATTTTGTACTTCAAGTTATGATTTAGCATCTCATGTTTTCTGTTCACTAATATCATAAATCAGAGGATCCAAATCAGGGTCATCACCCCCAATTATATCATCCAGATATTCAGTAGAATAGGAAGGAAATTCAGCAGTTTTCTCCTTCACTAGTTCTACCTCCTGAAGAGGCTCATTGAACTTGACAGTTATTTAAAGGATGATCTATTTTATTTTGATATCTAGTAGATTGAAACCTTTATATTCATTGGGATATCCAATAAACAGACATTCTATGCTTTGCGGTTGCAAAGCCCTCCTTTTATCAAGCGGAATTTGGGCCCATGCAGTGGACCCAAACACCCTCAGATTCGACACATCCGGATTGTGTCTGAAATATGCTTCAAAAGGGATATTCCATTTCATGGATGAGTGTGGAAATCTGTTCTGAATATATGTTGCAGCATTCATGGCTTCAGCCCACACATTTGCAGCCAACTTCTTTGATTCCAACATACAGGTGGTCATCTCCTTGAGAGACCGATTCTTCCTCTCCGCTACACCGTTCTGCTGGGGAGTGTAGGGAACTGAATGTTGGATATAAATACCACTTTGGGAACCTATATGCAGTAACTCATTACTGAAATACTCCCTACCATTATCAGATCTCAATATATTGATCTTTTGGCCAGATGCATTCTCAATCAAGGCCTTCAATTCAGTGAATTTTTCCAAGACTTCCGACTTCTTTTTGATAAAAAAGACCCATGCGTATCTCGAAAAGTCATCAATGAAATTCAAAACGTACCTTGATCCATTAATGGATGTGATAGGCATAGGACTGCTGATATCAGAATGTATCAGTCCCAAGATGCATGATTCTCAGCTTACCTTCCCCCGATCGAACTTATGCTCAGGGTGCTTTCCAACAACACAGCCCTTGCAAATTCCAGTGGTAGCTTTGATGATCGATAGGCCTTCAGCCATAGAATTCTTCTGTAATTGTTGCAAGAATTTGAAGTTCAGATGAACGAACCTCTCATGCCACATTCTACTAACTTCGTTTCCATGAGTCGGCAATGCGGTGGGCTTTGCATCCGCCAAAAAATGGGAGAACTCGTAGGCTTTTGCATGATGGTTTGCAAGGCCTTTTGCTACAAGTTTTCCAGATGCAAGTTTTGTGATATCTACATCATCCGGGATAAAGGAGACTCTCTTTGGCACTCCCGTATGTGTCATTTGATAAACACTTAGGAGTTTTGATGCAAGAGATGGTACATACAGAACATTGGAAAAATAACCATGCTCAAGATCTACAGTACCTTGTCCTTTGGATATGATTGTGGAGTCATCTCCCATGTGGATAGGAATGGATTTTTCAGTCTCCAAAGATCATAAGGAGTCTCTTTTAGCTATCATGTGGTTCAAAGCTCCAGAATCTATCACGAGTGCTTTGGACTTCGAGGTGCTTTCCATGAGGGAATGACCTCTTTCATGTTGTGGTTCCCGATCTTGTTGATCTCTCCTCCGAAAGCTTTCCAGAAGATTGATGTGATTTTTCTCAAGAAGAGAAGTAGCTTCATCAAGTTTCTTTTTCATGCAGGCATGTTCAGGGTGGAAGTCCTTCTCGCGGTATGAACACTTGACTTTTTCCTTCCCATGATGCCCTTTTCCTTTGTTCTTCTTCGAGCCAGAAGGCTCTTCATGCTGCTGGTTTTCAAATTTAGGCTTAGGAGCTTCAAATTTGGTTTTTGGGTTCTTCTGCTGCTTTCCTTTATCCTTTGTATATTTGGGCCCTGAGACATAGAGGGCTTGATCATGGGAGGATCTGATGATCCCCATCTGGACAAGCTTATCATGTTCACTTGTTAGAGACTCAATAAAGGCATTGAGAGAAGGCATTTTCCATCTAGGGGCTGTGAACTTCCCCGTGTGAAATGTAGATACAAACACCGAATAATCATCTCCAAGTTTGGAGAGAATAGCAGGAATGAGTTGATCATCCTCCTTCTCCACCTTACACTGCTTCAACAGTAAGACAATGTGCTTGAAATTTGTGAAAAAATCATTCAAGGTATCGAAATTGGAAGGTTGGAGAGACATCAACTCATTTTCAAGCTGGTATAATCTCAAATAATCTTGCTTTCCATACAGAGTTTCCAATTTGTCCCAAATTTCCTTTGGAGTCTTCAATCCCGAGATATGGAAAAGAGGATCTCAGGAAATAGAGAGGCACAAGAATCTGAATGCTTCATCTTTCTTGTTCAATAATCTAGCTTTGGCTATCACATGAGTAGGCTCTTCTTCAGTGTCCATAGTGACCCTATAGAGTCCTCTGGCATGTATTTGGATCTCCATATCTCGTTTCCATGAATGGAAATTCAACAGAGTCAAGAGTTCTATGGAAGAATCCATTTCAAACTGCTGGAGCAAATGCTTTCACCTATTAAAACCTACAAATCACAACAAAAGGGGCACCGTAAGGTCGAAAATCCTGCACATTTTAGGCTTTCATCACACCCAGCATAGTTGATTAAGCAAGCTTAATCAACAATTCCTTTACTTGGGGTATTAATTGGTAAGCCTTGGCTTCTGGTGCAGTGCTAGAATTTTGAGCTTTTGCTCAATTTTTCATGCAAGATTTGTCAAAAACCATGTTTTGGAGAGATCTGAGATTTGTCCTTCCGTGATCTCTGATACCATATTAATTTTTCATAGTGGTCTAGAACTGAAAACATGGTCTCACAAATAATACAGACAAATATGCATAAAATTAACAAAATGGTGCTGCAATAGAATGTTGCAGCTATGTATAATCAATGAATAATGAATAATACAATACAATGATCATGCAAGGTGCATGAATGCCAAAATAATTCGAATTCCCAAGGATTTCATTCGATTTGAATGAGTGGGTGTAGCTTAACTGACTGTAAGCCACAGTAAACACATTAGTTAACCAACTGATCAAGTCCTGTTGACTCAACTGAGTCCTAACTAAAGTTGGAGTGCAATGAATGAGTGATTCTAACTAAAAGTGGCTTAGACACATGTCATTGCATGCCAACCAACAAGTGGTAGCACATCATTAACTCCAATGAACCCCGATGAGGTTAACTGAAGTCAAACTGGCCATCAAAGGTGGTTGGAGGTGCCCCTACTAACTCTAGTTCATTAAATATTAATAAAATAATCAATATAATGAATGGAGGTGCCTTCACCACTCAGCTTAACTGATTTTAACCATCAATTATCAATTAGGTGCATTTATGACACTTATATCACTCCCGGAGTGCTCTAGTTAGCCTCCCCAAATGAAGGAGAAGGCTTAGTTGGCCTCCTTGACTGAAGGTAGGCATGGATGTGCTCATGCTGATGTCAGAGTGCTCCTCTTATGCCAATTAAGTCAAAAAACTTAGGATAATGGTTTAACAAGGCCAAATTGACCAAATTAAGTGTGCATGGTGGTTAAATGTCTCCAACATATCACACAACTTGCAATCATCCATATTGAATCATTTCAAAATATACAAGGCATATTTAGTTTGAGAAATAAAAACACCATCATCCATTTGTAGAACTTGAATCCCAAGGAAGAAATACAAAATACCAAAGTCAATAATTTGAAAGGTTTCTGCAAGGTGTTTCTTCAACCCCAAAATTAGATTGACATTATTTTCGGTTATAACTAAACCATCAGCATATAATGCCACAATTAAAGTATCACCATGAACATGTAATACATAAATATTGTGGTCATATTCACAACGCTAATATCGACAAAAAAATGATCAATATTTTCATACCAAGTGCAAGGTGTGTGTTTCAAAAAATACAATGACTTCTTGAGTCGACAAACAAGACTAGAATAGTCACAAATCCAAGGGGTTGCTATAGGTAGATTTACTTAGTTAATTCACCATGAAGAAAGGCACTTTTACCATCCATCTATTGAAGCTCCCATCCAAATCGAGTAACAAGGGACTGGATCAGTCGGACAGAGATCATCTTTGTAACAGGGGAAAAGGTTTTAGTATAGTCAATGCCTTCTTGCTGAGAGAAGCTCTTAACAACCAAACAAGCCTTTCAGTGTTCAACATAATTATCAGAGGTAAACTTGGTCTTAAGGACCCATCAACATTTCATGACATTCTTTCCTTGCAATTGGGGAACAGGTTTCCACGTCTGATTCTTCTTCAAGGAATCAATTTTAGCATACATATAATTCTCCCATCGTGGAACACCCTGAATATCAGCATATATATTATGATCATGGGTGTCAAGAACATGTGTCATCAAGGAAACACTACCACATTTTCTTTGACTACAATTCTAGCGACCAATGCTAGGATTTTCAGCATCTGATCCAGCATCTTTAATAATATTAGAATCCCATCAAGGTAAGAAAGTCATCGATGAGTTAGGTCAACTATCAGTAGTTGGGTGAGGTGAAGAATTCAAACTGAAAACTTTAATATTCACATTCGAATGACTACCAGTTGAATCGAGATCATAATCCATTGATCTAGTTCGGAATCCACAAACATGTACAGTCAAATGGATCATTGTGCTTTGGACTAGAGGAGATATTCAATAGCGTATTACCTAAATTCATCTCATCAAATATCATACTTCGACTCAATATGATCAGTTCTTTCACAGGATCAAACAATCTATAGGATTTAACTCATCGGAGTATCTCATCATGATGCAAGAATGGCTCTTTGCATCCAATTTATTTTTTCACTTATCACTCATATGCACCCAAGCAACACATCCAAATGTTTTGAGGTGTCTGACAAATGGTTTCCAACCATTCCACTTATAAACTGGATTCGTGTCAATGAATTCTCTAGTCAACACAAGGTTCAAGATATAATTTTAGCAATAAACAACCTATACCAAAAATTTTGTTGGAATGTCTTTGGTTTGCAGTAGGCACCTAGCCATTTCTACCAAATTTCAATTTTTCCACTCCGCAATGCCATTTTGATAAGGATTTTGAGGTACATATCTCTACCAAGAGATACCATTTTGCAGGAGATATTCTTCAAATTGTTGGCTCACATATTCACTAACATTTTATGATCTTAGACATTTAATGGGTCGGCCACACTACTTCTGAGCCAGTGCTTTAAATTAATTTAATATCTCAAATACTTGACTCTTATTCTTCAAGAACTAAACCGTGTAAATTGAGATAAATCATCAATAAAGGTCAAAATATGCTTCACACCTTCTAGTGAAGGTTTGTTCATGCAATAGAGGTCATTGTGAACAAGATCTAGTTGGTCGTCTACATGCCATGCTTCCATGAATCAAAGGGTTCCTGATGATCCTTCCCAAGAATACATCCTTTACAAAATACATCAAGAGGAATAGTCTTTGATAGATCAGTAACCATATTGTGAGATATCATCATCTTCATACTTCAAAATTTTAAATGACCAAGTTATTCATGCTAGATTCGACTCAGGTCATCAGTTTGAGTGACGAGTGCATTCATCCCAGTCATCCTGGAAAAAATCATGGGAGGATAACAGGAATTATAAATTTTGTCTTTAGAATCCAACACACCTAAAGAAACAAGATTTCCCCGAAGCCTCGGATCCTTTACGATAAAGCGATCTGACCAAAGCTCAATAGTCTTCTTGGTATTTGTTAGATGGGAAACTGACAATAGATTTGCACTCAAGATCAGTACATAATAGACGTTGAATATGAAACCATGTTGGCATTGAACATCACCCAACAATAGTGACATAATTGTTAAATGTGCAGCATCATGAGTCACTCGCCAAGCCAATCATGTGCAACTAGGATTGGGCCTCATGAGTTAAGGTAGGGGACCTGAGTTGGACTCGGGAACTTGGAGTATATTCTTAAGTTGGACTCAAAAAATTGGAGTATATCCTTGGGTTGGACTCAAGGATGACTAAGCCTTTAGTTGTAATATGTTATTCCTCATGTGTTGAGGTGAATGCTTTGATTTATCAAAGTGATGATGTTGTAAAGTATTGTTGGAAAAGGCTCTAGACTTGTGTATCAAGTCAAATTATCATGTGGAACTCTAGTTATTGAGGTAAATGCTTTTGCATGTTGAAGAAATATTGTTGTGTTATGTATTACTAACCGTGGTCATTGATTGCTATTAAGTCTCCTCTAGATACTCGCCACCTCTACAGTGAAATACTTAAGCATATGATCATTTGGTCCAACAGTAATATTATATGATCACAACATCTAACAAATATTCTGAGTATAATCTGATATGATAGATAATTAAAGTTAACACATATTGACCATGCAGTAAAGATAAGAGATAAAGAGATAATGCACAGTTATTAAATATAATTTCAATTGCTCATGAGATGACTATGTGAACTCAAATTGATTAAAGCTTCAATTAAATATCAATATATGCCTCAGTTAAATATTCAGATAAATTCTCAATGTATACTTCAGTTAAAGCATCAGTTAATTAAGGATTAATGCATCAATCAATTAATTAAGGAGAACTCTTAGTAGTCACTTCAAATAAATCAATCAGTATGATTTGATTTAACTAAGTGTTAATAAAGAAGGAGTATTTAACTAAAGTGTTGTGCGTCGATAAAACTTTAGTTAAACTAAAAGGTGACACTTTATTTAACAAAAGATAACACTTCAGTTAACTAAGTGTTTGCATGACGACACTTGAGTTATTGCATGATTACAGTTAAGTTAGCATGTTAACTAAGTGATCCTACATCCAATTAAGAGCTAAGTTCACTCTAGAGTCAATCAAGCATGATTTAATGCCAAATGTAAAAGATAATTGCACTTGATGTTTATAGGATTGAAGAATCCAATGTACATGATTACCATCCAAGGAAGAAATTCACTATTCTCTACATGTGGTGCACTATTGTAAAGAAACCATTTGCTATAGTTTGCATGGCAGTTATTTTATCTTTTTATTAATGTGTTGGGAACATGGCAAGTTGATACAATTGATCTATATTCTCTATTTCTCAGTATTCTCTTTGATATAGCACCTGGGGTGTCAAAAGAAATATTTTATTGTGAAAGACATTCTCTGCAATCTATCATAATTATAATCTAAATATTTGTTGGGTTTTTCATCCTCATTGCTTTGATGGTTTTAGCGAGGGTGCATATTGTGTTGTGGTTTAATGTTTCATGTGATGTAATGTTTCATTGGTTCAAATGTTCAGTATTTACACACATTAAGTTTTAAAGTTAAAATATCATCATATCTGCTCAAAAATTAACAAGAATAATCATCAATGAAATAAATATTCTCTTCAAGAGCACCACTTAAGGAGGAGAACAAAGAAGCATTTGGTGCCATATGATGAGTACATCCAAATCCCACTATCCATTTGGTATAATTAGTTCTAGCATGTGATGCCTGGGAAGTGATGACAGAGAAGGTATAACTTTCAGGAGGTCGATTGGTCAACTGTCCAGTCGATGCACTATCGTCGAGGTGACTGACCTTTCCTTCTAAACACTTCATCTTCTTATAGAAATTCTTCTCGACATGTCCCAATTTTGTCCAATACCAACATGGATTTTTCTTATGAAATTTCTTTGTTGATGACGCCTCTTCGATCTTCCCTTTTATAGGTTGGTCGATACATTTTGTTTGGTGATCCCATTGACCACACTCTAGTTTGGATTTACCATGATTTTTGTTGTCAGGAATATTGCACCTTCTGCAGATAGAAGTTGTTCCTCTAGTCTGAATGGTTCAGATCCAGAACAAATGAGTGAATGACAAAGGGTGAAAACCTTCCTTGAATGTTGTAAACACCTAGAATAATGCTTTGATGATGAACCTATGTACCTGCAAAACATGTCAAACAAACAAGAACATCAAAGCTACCAAAACATTATTCACACATCCATACTAGTGACTAAGGAATCTAGTAACATATACATGTGAGATCAATACAACAGATATGTGGGACGAAAATCAACTTTGCATTGAGAAATCAATGAAGAAGCTTACAACCATTGCCTTAGTGTTGACAAACTCCTCCACAAGACAAACACCTCATCCCCAATAGCTCCAACTTGATCTCCAAAGGATTGGGCTAGATACTCAATTCAACAGCATAACATTACCATTCAGTTATCCCTTTCTCAACTATGGGACATGAGCTTGTATTTATAGGGCTCAATGTATAGGGATAGTTGAGATAATTGTGGGTGAGGTGGCCATAAGATCCTACCAAGAGATATCTTGACTCCAACCAACCCAGATTGATAGGGATAAGGGAGGACATGAGACTCATGTTCTAGAAACCTCGAGAATCCTCTTTTTCCCATTTTTACCAAGGGTACCGCTTATGTTCCTTTATGACAGAGCGGTGAAGGATAAGAACCGCTTCAAGAACAAAGCATAGACACAGTGGCACCAATTTTCTATAACAGGACTCAGGCGGTGCTGAATAAGGTACTGCTCATCAGCTAAAGGGAAAGCCCGGTGCTAGGATTTTTTATGTAGAATTGACATCCAGAGTATGTTTCCACTCCAAGTTTGGGATTTAGGGAAAACATAGGGTGTTAAGGATCTCATCACATGTTGGTGACAGGATTTGGGTATAACAGAATTCCCCCCAAAGCATTAGGCTTAGAAGGATACGATAAGTGAGAGCTTTGAGAGAACAAGTTGTCACTTCGAGGTAAGAGTCAGCTTGGTCGGAGAGTGTCATCGAGTATGCATCTCCAATACATCAATACTTTTGACTCATAGACAAATGTAACCAACTCATGGCTGCAGACCAATACAAGGCAGATCCATGAGAGGAATAAACAACCATGGCTACTAGAATACAGCATAGATACATGTGATAGAGGACTCAAACTTGGACATAGCTACCATACATACAACGTATATCTATGTCATACAGACGCAAATTTAAGCACAGCCACAACCATACAAATGTCAATCCATGCTTGATATACAAAACTCCATCGCAACCTGGGGAAAGCAATGAGTGCTAAACAAGTACCCAGGGTATTCGTCTCGTTTTCCAAAAAGTATGATTCTATCCATGTGATTACAATGTTCTGAAGTCGAACATAGTAGAAACCACTTGATTATCGTCCAATGATGTGAACCGTTAACAAGTGCTAGGGAGATCACCATTGATGTCAATCATTCCCAAGGTACCCTAGTACAATCTACTGAGTGTGAATAGATGTCTTGATGTCGGACACCCAGTCAATTCTATCAATCAAAGGTCAATGATGTGAACCTATGTCGAGAGCAAGAGAATCTATCATTGAGGCATACATATCTCAAGGTACTAAATTTGTTTCTAAGACTATTTCCTGGATGATGAGCTGATGTCGACAGGAATAGTCTCGTCGAAGGAGGGCCATGATGAATCCCACATCCATGACATGAAACTTGGAACAAAGTTCTAGAATGATGTGAATGAGGTAACCATAAGACTGACTCAAAAGTACTGACACAAAGACTATTTTGACTGCAAAGGTAAACTTCTTCAACTTCCCTTTGAACATCGGGCGGCACGACAAAAGACTTGGAAGCATGACTAGACCAGACAAACACACATTGCGATGGTGGACAATGCATTCTTTTGAAGACTCAAAGGAGTGACATGACTCATGAAAGTGGATCATCATGGAAATCAGATGAATACCCAATTGACTAAAGTGATATGCAGACACGTGCCATGTTCAAAGGTAACGACAAACTGCCATTTATTTGCAAAATGATTACCTTCCCTTAATTCCCCCATCATAGTTAATGAGTACCTCTTTTCATTTTTATGAGTTCAAAGAGGGTAACAAACACTCGTTGTAGCTCATCTGAAGACAAGTCCAAACTCATATGTTTTAGGAACCTAAGAGAGGAGGGGTTCATTCTTAAAAGAGGGTCTCTCAATGTTTAATTTAACGAGTCCAATGAAAGTTAACTTGGTATCGTTCATGTTTAGAGAGGTTGAATGACCACGAAAGAAGACTCCACAGGGTCCTTTTTTGTAAAATAGTTCATCTGAACCGAAAAAGTGATAACCTAACGTCAGATGAATGACTCTTCAAGTGCTTTAACGAGCGTGAAGACGACAATATCGCTGGACAATATTTTCGTATTTAAGGAGCCCGAAAAGACTTTAAAGAAGACTCCACTAGGTCTCTTTTCATAATGAGGTATTTTACGAGTCTAAAAAGAATTAGAAAAGGAATCGGACCTTTGATGCTAAGTTTGGAGAGCATGACCAAAGTGTCGCAATAAATGCTCAAAGACTTTTTCCTTTTTATGGTAGTACGAAAAAGTCAAAAACAAACTCCCAAAAATTTTACTGCTACCTCTCTTTATCCTGCAATGACTTAAAAACAATTGTTAAAGTCTCCAATAAACGACATTAAAGGACCATGACTGATAGATTTCAAAAACTATGATATGCCAAAACCTAGAATGCTTATAACAGTTATGTAAACAGTAAAAAAAAAACATTTTACCATTTAACAATAGTGAAGAGCCTTTGTAGAAGTTTCTTGGTCATATTTTCAATTGGTGATTCCAGGAGCATCTACCGTCAGATTTACGCATCGTCAGTTCCGGGTAAAAGCTTGAAACTTGCTCTTTCATTTTATGCTTTCATGTTTTATTTTTGGGGGTGTTTTGGGCTATTTAAGCAATCCCTAAAACCATGAATGCGGGCACCACTCTTATCCCTTGCAGGATAAGTGGTACCCTACTAGAACCACACCTAAAACACTTCAATCAGGCGGTGCCATCACCTGTCCTCAATGGGACTCAGGAGGTGCTGGTTGTGGGTAAATAAAAATACATGTACAAGGAAAAATAGATGATTTTTTATGATTTAAATGGTTGATGATGTTTCTAATTGGCCTTCTGATGGTTTTTGACAGGTTTCTATTGATCAAAAATGGTCATTTGGAAAGAGAGGCAACATGACAATGATGATGCATTTTTTGAACAAAAAGCGGGTTGTATAGCTGCGTTGAGAGACTGTGGTCTTCTAAAGTTTTTTTGCACACCCAGCATGGTGTCACATGAGCGCTTATTAGAGCATATTCTCTGTATGTGGAATCCGGAGCAACAGTATTTTGAGGTGGGTGCTCATGTATTGACAATTGAAGTAGAAGATATCTACTTCCTGACAGGCCTATCGAGATGAGGTGCTCCCATCTCTTTTACTGGTTCCCGTGGAGGGGACATCACTACTCAGGAATTGATAAATCATCATTGTATTCCTAGTACCAAAACATCGGGGAATAAAATTCCCATAAAATCAGTGGTGTATGGCTCTCTTCGCACAGTTTTATTTACCATGTAGAGAGTGGCAGGGAGACAAGGGGTATATTAGGCATCTAGAGCGCATATTCTCTACGCTATAAAGGCTATGGCACCCACGGTCTTCAACTGGGTGGAGGCTCTACTTTTGATTTTCAAAGATCAGCTGACCAAGTGTCAGTAGGGGGAGCTAAAGCAGTACGGTTTTGGATCCATTCTAGCGTGTTTCTTTTTTGAGTGAGTTCCCCAAATGAGACCCCAGGTAGTGTTTATAGAGTTGAGGGTGAGATACCCTCGCATGCTGAGGTGGGTCTAGATCACGGCCCGCACAGGAGCCAGTAGAGGCAAGGTGAAGTTCGGAGACCTGTTTTTCTGATGGCTAAGAGACCAACTCCTTATGGTTGAGGACTATGCATACATGGGCACTGACTTCAGGGGTGACCCTGACCTACCGCTTCCACCTGGTGCATAGTGGGGCGATATTGGTAAGAAACAAAAACCCTAAAATGGAAATTGTGTTTTTATGTTTTGATGTTTTATATTTTTTATGTGTAGTAACGAAACTTAAATGTTTTCATGCAGATGTCGGAGTAGCATGACCTAGGGGATCTTCCCCACTAGACAGGCGAGTTGAAACATGTTTTGTACCACAGGGTGATGATGTGACAGCGGAGCTAGAGGAGAACCTTGAGAGGTTAACTCTAGACATCCCAGATGCCTTGATCAATGACCTCCCACTGAGGTACCAGAGGCCCACTACGGGAGTACCAAGTCATTTTAGTAGACTGCTACGTCAAGTAGCCTGGGAGTTCATGTGTTACCATGAGCATCACTAGATGATAGGCCGCATGATGTATTACTGAA
>LPNX010590789.1:21561-64620 GCA_001517045.1 Pseudotsuga menziesii | reverse complement strand
TATATATATATATATATATATATATATATACAGACTTCTACTTTTGGTGTTTATATGTCTCAAATGGAAAATGTATTTATATGAGTTTTATGTGTCTTTTATAGTGTATTTACAGTGAACCATGTTTAATTCTCGCGTCATGAATGGGCAATATGCCAGTCTAGGATGTAATTTTCCAATGAGTCGGCAACTACATTATCTTCCCTAGGGATATTCCTATAGGTAATAGCTTCAAATGACCTCTATAATAAACGTACCCTTTAGAAGAGATGGAGAAGCACGGGATTGTTAATAGTATAGACATGGTTTAAATGACAAACCACTGGTTGTGAGTCCATCAAGACTACCAAGTTACGAACATCTTGGGAGGCAGCTTCAGTCAGAATACCTATGACTGCTTGATACTCGGTGATATTTTTGGTAGTGGGACCAATACAAAACGCTCCTAAACTGACCAAATCATGAGCTGGGGAATAGAGAACCCAAGCAACCGAGGCAAGATTCAAGGTGTGGTGGAAAGAACCATCAGCGAAGCTGTAGAAATCCATCTGCTCTGCACGACCAAAACATGGTATAAACAGATACTGACACTAAACTCAAAACCATATTGAAAATACTTAAGCACACTAAAATTCAAGTAATATACATATATACAAGGTACTATACAAGAAATATATAGGCATATTACCTCTTCAGGTACAACCCATTATGATTTTGTCCTAAGGGGATTCCATCATAGTCCACGAGCTCATAGGTCCCTTTCTCTAAAAATTTGGAAATAACGAAAGGACCGTACCACATGGATTCGAACTTCCCTTTCCCTAGTTTGTCACATCTCTAATCATAGGTTAAAACTAGGTCACCTTCATTAAAGGCACGGGGTTGGATAGACTTGTCATACTGCGCCTTAACGCATTTCTTGTGTACCTCATTGGCTAAGGTAGCATCTCTTCTAGTTTCGTCAAGGTTGTTCAAGTAGAGAAATCTTTCTTCCTCTGTGGAAGTGTCTGGGAGAAGTTCGACGGCAAGTTTCAAGGATGGAATTTGACATTGAATAGGAAAGATAGCTTCTAGTCCATAGATAAGCTGGAAGGGTGTAAAACGAGTAGCTATTTTTACCAAAGTCCTGTAAGCCTAAAGAGCAGAGAAAAGAATATGGTTCCAGTTGGATTTATGGTCTCCAACCATTCGACGCAGCATTGTTTTCAAAACTTTGTTAATAGCCTTGACTTGACCATTAGCTTGCGGATAATAGGGCATTGAGTTTTCATGACGAAAACCTAGCTCGGCACTTAATTCCTCCATCATTTGATTGTGGAAATGTGATCCGTTATCCGTAATTATGGACTGCGGGACTCCGAATATTGCTATCACATGATTGAATAGGAAGAGAGCGGTAGTCTTACCGTCCTCTACATATGTAGGCATAGCCTCGGCCCATTTCATAAAATAATCAATGGATACGATGATGTAACCATGCCCCCTGGCTGAGGTAGGCTTACAATGCATGTAATCGATCCCCCATTTGGCGAAAGGGCCAATGGAAATGGCGAGGTGTAACGGAGTAGGGTGGGTGTGCTTTTTCGGATAGAAATGTTGATAGGGTGGGAATTTCTTAATAGCCTCATGACAATCTTTAAATATTTAAGGCTAGAAATAGCCAGAGCAAAGGATTTTTCGGGCTGTAGCCATCCCAGATAGATGACCTCCACATGCTCCAGAGTGGCAATCATTCAAAACTTGTGTAGCTTCCTCGTGGGTAAGGCATCACCGGAGAACGGAATCGATACCACATCTATACAAAGTGTCATTCAAGATGAGGTAGTATTTTTCATGGTGACGGATACGGCGGCGATCGTCACGGGATAGAGTGGGCTGAAATCTTTGTGTCTAGAGATAAATGAGCAAATCCCCATACCATGGGTCAGTAGTGATTATCAGGAACAGGAATTCATCTGGGAATGAATCATTGGGCTCAGATTCCATCGAAGCACAGGGAAGATCACACATGATCTCAGCAAAGACCAAGGATTTCTTTGACGTAGCTTTGGCAAATTCCAGATCAAACTCTTGTAGGATGACTATCCATCGAGAATACTTGCCCCTGAGCACCTAACAAGTCAGGATGTAATACATAGGGTTCTGGTCTGCCAATACGGTGGTTGTGTGGAGAAAAATGTAGAGATGAAATGTCTGAATAGAAATGACCGTGGCCAATGCTAATTTCACCATGCATGAGTATCGAGTTTTGGAATCAATGAGATTCTTACTAGCATAGTAGAACATGTGCTCCTGACCATTGGGATACTCCTGCATCAAAACCATAGCGATGGCAGTAGTGGAGGAAGCAATGTATAAGAGAAAATCCTTTGAATAATCTGGGGGGTGTATCATGGGTGAGTGAGTCATAGTGTGTTTGAGATTATCAAAGGCTCATTGGGCTTGGTCATCCCAAAATAATAGAGTGTCCTTCTTAAGGAGACGCATATAACCGTATGTTTTCTCTGCAAAATTGCACACGAAACGACGGAGGAAGTTTGCCTTCCCTTGCAAACTTTGGAGTTCTAGAAGGTTGGTTGGGGCTGGTAGGGCTAGAATAGTGGCAATTTTCAATGGATCTATGTGGATACCATCCTTAGAAAGAAAAAAACCTAACAAGCGTCCCATCTCAACGCAAAAAACACATTTATGAGGATTGATCCGTATTTTATAATGACGGCATCTCAGGAAAATGTCTCTAAGATGACCAGGGTGGTCCTCCCGTTGTTGTGAATGAGTTGGGAGGTCGTCAAGGTACGGTTCTACAATATGTTTTATATCGTGAAATGCATAGGACATAACACATTGGAAAGTGGCTCCATCATTTTTCAAGTTGAATGGTAACTTCCTGTATGCAAAGGTTCCCCATGGGAAAATGAATGTTGTCTTGAGCTGATCGATGGGTAAAATATCAATATGATTATAACCCAAAAATCCATCCATGAACGAGAATATGACACTTTTGGCATAGTTGTCGATAATCTAGTCGATATGCAAAGTGGGAAAGTTGTCTTTGGGACAAGCTTTGTTCAAATCTCTGAAATTGATGTAGACTCTAATGGTGGCCTGCTTTTTATTGACAGGTATGACGTTCGATACCCATTTTGTCAAGGGGATGGGATAAATAAACCCTACTTTTGGAATCTTTTCTATTTCAACTTTGATAGCTGTGGCTTTCCGTGGATGGACTTGTCTCAATTTTTGCCTGATAGGATTTGAAATGGGATAGGTTTTTATTTTGTGAACCACAATGGATGGGTCCATCCCCGACATTTCTTCGTAATACCAGGAAAAAACATCTCGAAATTCTTTTAAAAGTGCTCTATATGCTTCATATTCTTCTACTGAGAAGTTCTGCCCAACATGAACATGCTCAAGGCTGCTAGGATTGGTTGATATGTCAATTGGATTTGTTTGAGTGATGTTGCATAGGTTTCCTTCAGAATCCATGTTCTGCAACAATATAGGATTTTGAGGTGTTTTGACAATATCAGTGGTAAAAAGGGATGCAAAATCATGGTCTACTGAACTGGTGTTGGGGAGGAACGAGGATCTATGGTGATGATCCTCCCATGTAGGTTCATTCGTACTCATGATCTCCATAATGGACTCATCGGAAGGAAAATTCTGGGAGAGATAATACAAAGTAGGAAGAGAGGGTTCTAACCAGTAGGGAAGGTGGTAAGGGTCCGAAGCCACCAGATGAAGGTCATTGGTGTGGTCATCGGAAAGGATTTGGATAACGTTGTACATTTCTTCATGCAGACTCAATGAGGTGGAATCAACAATTTGTTTTCCCTTTGGATCATAATCAAATGAATAAATCATATTTACTGTCTCCGTGTCTTTGTTAGGAGGGTTTGACGAAAAAATCCCCAGAAGGGAAGAATCCTTCAGCATGCCTACCCCAATCAACTGGTAAGGAGAAGGGGACTAGCCTAACATAGGGATGTTATTAGCCGTAGGGGTGGTAACATCCGGCATACAGAAATCAAGCTGGTCAATGGTTACAATCCTCCCTAGATGTGGAAATTGGACAGTCCAAAATACCGTCGAAGCGACAGCAATCATGGTGTAAAACCAATTTCTTCCTAATAGGAGGTTGTAGTCTAACGGGACATCTACTACTTCCACTTGAATGGAAATAGTTTTTCCCCTAAGCTCGACTGAAAGGGCTGGTATGAGACCATTGGGCTAGAAACCTCCTCCAACAAAGGCTTTCAGATTCGTTGGTGATGTTACAAGCTCAAGAGAGCCAATAGCTTTCCAACAAGACAGGGGCAAAACTGAAGTTGAATCTCCTTCGTCTAAGACAGTTCTAAAGACCTTCTTTTTGACTCTTTTCATTATGATTTGGAAAGCGAGTTTGTGAGGTAGTATAGGCTTACACTTCTCAACATTAAAATGAATCAAATTAGTGTTATCCGGGTCTACATCTCCTAACGCGATTAACAAGTTTTTGCGTTGCATTGGACAACTTTGGAGTACTTCCAAGGTAGACATTGCACATGGTGCCTGAGCAATATCTTCAACTACATTATAAAATTGGGTAGCTCGGTAAATAGGGTTAAAAAAATCCTTCCTAAGAGTACTCTTGGGCAAGCACAAAACCATGTCGAGATTAGGTTTCTCGATGGTTAGGGGACCAGTAGACGAGGACTCGGGAGAACCAATAGAGAGAGCTTTTTCTGAAGAAGAATTGTCTTCTTTCTTGTCTATGGTTTTGTCATAACTCTGACTTCGAGTTTGCAAATTAATAGTATCCGAGGACATCATGTGAATTTCCTCTGAAGAACTAGAATTTCCCTGATTAGACATGTGGTCTATCAGCGGTTGTTGAGAGGGAAATGGATCCCTGAGAACTGCTGGCATGGGATTAGTTTTTAGAAATTGATTGATTTCTTCATGACGAGGACACTCTTTCCTGAAGTGGTCACCTCCGCATAGAAAATATGGATATTTCTCTTTTTTTTCCCTTTATCATTCTCTTTGATGGTTGGTTTTGGATTCTCCTGCGGGTTTCCAGGTTTTTTGTTTTTGGCTTTACCTTTATCTTTATTGTTTCCAGGCATTTGTGTACTCTGAATGGAATTTACCTCGGTGGAAATCTTGGGAGTTGAACGAGTAAGAGTGGAAGTATGGGGTTGCTTGGTAGGTTTTGCTTTTGGCAGGGATTGGATTGAACCAACAATCCCATCAACATGGGTTTCTGCTGGTGGCTTTGTAGGATCAGTGCTTGGGCAAGGAGCTTGAGGGATCAAGTCATACAATGTTTCGAACTAGGAATATACCAAGTCCAGATATTGGGATCGACTAATGGCTTGCTCTTCGGTAATGGCACCGCCCATAGCCACATATCAGGCGATTGGAGGAAACAAAGATTTAGTAAACCAATCAGCTAACAATTGATCCGAGATAGGATCCTTAATAAGTCTTCTTCTCCTTCTCCACTCATGGATATGATCTGATATGTGCGTGGAGGTGTTTTGACGCAGATAAGTTAAGAGATCGGTACCCATTTCATAACGGATAGGAAGCTGAAAGTGTGTAAGAAATACAGCTGCCAAAGAACCAAAATCCACAAACGAATGTTGTGGAAGTTCAATGTACCATTTTGCGGCAGTACCGGTCAAAGTTCGTTGGAAGAGTCTTAAACGAACTGAATCATCCATTAGGGAGTTCAAAGAACACCACAAATGGAATGTCATGACATGGTTTTTTGGATCATCTCCTTGCTTCCCATCGAATTTTGGAATGTCCGACAATAACTTTACCGGAATGGGAGGCCACGAGGGGTTATGTCAAATGGGATCATTAATCAACTTGGACAAATCAAGAAAGTCCAAAGTTGCTAGGAAAGGTAATTGGAAATTAGGTTGTACGTACTGGTAGTATTGATAGGGCATATAAGTACCAGTAGGACCGTAAGTAGACTGATAGACAGGTTGTTGAAACGGTTCTTGTGATGAAGAACCACTGAAAGATCCACCCGCAGGGGGTTGATTTCCATGATCGGGACCGTTAGGACCACCGGATCCTCCAAGAGGAGGACCACCAAAGCCTCCAGGACTACCAAGACCGTCAGGACCACCAGGACCACCTGGGCCACTAGGAGGAGGACCACCAGACCCTCCAGGACCCCTAGGAGGTAAACCTCCGGAGCCTCCAGAACCACTAGGAGGAGGGCCACCAGACCCTCCTGGACCATTAGTGGGGAAGCCACCAGGCCCCCCAGGACTACCAGGACCGTTAGGACCATAGGGATGAAAGCCGCCAGGCCCTCCCAAACCATTAGGCCCCCCAGGGGGAGGACCTCCGTAAGGTGGTCCTCTAGCAACCCCCGTAGTATGTATAGGTATTCCTCCCATAGCTGGCATGTAGGACTAGTTAGGTTTCCCCCATGGAGTGAAAGTATTACTAGGATATGGAATTCCAACATAAGGAATTCTTGTAGGTGTGGGTTGGTAATTGATATTTCCTACAGGTACTTGATTTGTTGTGTAACCATACCCCCAAGAGGTTTGATTGGTTATAGGTTGTGCCCCCAAGGGCTGACCTGAATTGGATGGGGGGTTAACCACATTCATATGGGTAGGAGAGACATAGACTATAGATTTCTCTATACTAGAGGTCTATCCATGACTAGCTACAACTCCAGTGACATGTAATGTAGGTCGTGTCGCTAGTTTCCCCCCAGCACTAGAAGGTATTGATGAAACAGGAATTGAATGTTGCTCCCCAGGTGCGGAAGACCCGGGAGGATTTGGCACAAACATAATATAAGAGGTGGTGGGGTTGGTAGTTTGACCTGGATTATGCGGATTCACACCGTCATCTAGAATAGGTTCAATCAGTTTCATAGAATCAGCAAGTGAGTGATATCCCACAGGCCAAGGGTCCGTATTATAAGGAAAAACTGTTAAGCGAGGTGGTGGTGTACCCAATATGTTATCTATTTTCTTCTCAAGTTATTTTCCATGGAGAATAGCTTCCTGGTATTTTATACGTTCTTCTTCATTTGGTGAAATTTCTTCAGAAGAGGTTGGACGGGTTCCAAACGAATCAATAGCTTGTCCCATAGAGGTATCCCAAAATGGAGCATTGGGACCATAATCTGGAGGGGTAGTACCATCAACATGGCCTTTTATGGGAGAATGGAATGAAATATTACCCCTAGAAGGTTGTTTATCCAAGGGAGGACCATGCGAAGGATATGGATCTCTGCTTTCTGCAACCACATTTTCTCCCGCTTGGGAGTTGGTAGCAGATCCTTGGTCAATATCTTCCATAGGATATTCTCCCAAAACAGGCTTAAAATCATGTGGCAAGCCCCGTACTCTTCTGGACTGTCTTAATTTATCCAGTTTGTACAGTTCCTATCTAACCTAGGGTCTCAAAACTAGAAAAACACACCAAAAATTTCCCTACTCAAGCCACAGGCCAAACAAGCAAACTTAAATGACAAGAGGAGTTCAGATAGTTCGGTCTCTCACCAGGATTGTCAAGAAGGTTCCACTTGCGATATAAAATAAGGGTACATGCATAGTAATCTCCCCGAATGTTGTTTTCGGTGTATGGCTCCAAGCAAGACGGCCAAAGGGATTTTCTCAGATAAATAAGGTATCCTAGTGGGGTCTCCCAATATATGCAAGGTACGTGGGAGCTCAAATCAGTAGTAGTGTTGTCTAATGCACAACCGTTCACAAGGGGCCTTCCTATATACAATCGATTACATGAAGTACCTTTCTATATACCTCAAGGGTACATGAAAGGCAATTCGATATACCGACGGTACGTGGAAGAACCGCGCGAGACCAGGGATGTAGTGCGGACGAGTAACGACAGCTCCTATGCTTAACGATGCTCAAACACGTCTCTAGCCTATCACTCAAATCTCTATGTAAGTTTTAAGCCTATAACTACCGTTAATTTTAAAGTGGATGGTTAGGTGAATGCATGGACTTTTGACAGAAAAAGTAAAACCATACAGATATGTAGATGCAAATATTTCACTTTACCTTTCGAGGTATGCCTACTTAGAGGAGGGAGAGAGTATTTTCTTTTTGTTTTGAAAACCAAAAATTCCCAAACAACTACTTTGAACAAATCAAATCCAAAGACAAGCAACACATTCGAAACTCATTTTTCTTTTTGAAATCAATCAGAAGGGTAAGAGTCTCTTTTCCTAAAAGAAAAAAAACAAGCACTCTACATGCATATGCAATCTATTTTTTTTATTTTTCTTTTAAACATAGATAGATCTAAATTAAAATTACACTATTGTTTCTTTTGATGAGATAGTACTAATGCAAGAGAGACAAAAGAACAAAGGGAACCTGAAAGCTTGTGAGGATAATCAGAGATCCAGTGCCCTATGCTTAGTAAAAATAATGACCTAATATCAACAAAAAAAATTCTTTTTAAAAGCAAAAAGAAGTCCTCTATGGAAAAAATGAAATTAAGATGATAATCAAGTGGTTTTTCTTTCAGTCTTTATAAATGAAAGGAAAAGAGATCTAAGTGAAACCTAAGCTTTCAACAATTCCTTTCAGAATCATAGCCAACAAGCATGAAATCAAATGAATAATCAACAAGCCTAACCTAGCTTTTGAATTCTTACCATCAAACAAATTTTCACCATAAAATTTTCAACCATGAGCATTCAGATTCAAACAAACAAGCCTGATAGTGAAGGGATAAAAGCAAGCAAAACCCTACTTATGCAAAAAATCACAAAAATCAAGTTTTGGAACAAGGCCTACTTGGCACCGCACTGGAGGGGTCTTGGACAGAGCAGTTCTGGACGAGCACCACTTCTGGATCATTGCACTCAAGCGGTGGCACCGCTTATGGCTAACAGGGTTCATGCAGTGGCACCACGTATTGCCTACAGCACATGTGCGGTTCCCTAAATATATCCAAAACACAAGGAGAATGAGAATTCAAGTCAAAAATTGTTCAAATCAAGGTAAATATTGATGAATTGACAATAAAACAGAGCATATAAAGTCAAACTAATTCAGATCTGAAAGTTTCAAACCAAACTTCACTAAGTCAGATGGAAGATCTAACCAAAGAGAGTTACAGACTGGAGCCCGGATTCAGATAAGTGTTCAAGGATTGAGGAAGATTAGATCAATTGAAATTTGCTTTGCTCCCTAGTGGAGTCACCAGATTTGTTGTCAGGAATATTGCACCTTCTGCAGATAGAAGTTGTTCCTCTAGTATGAATGGTTCAGATCCAGAACAAATGAGTGAACGACAAAGGGTGAAAACCTTCCATGAATGTTTTAAACACCTGGAATAATGCTTTTATGACGAACCTGTGTACCTACAGAACATGTCAAACAAACAAGAACATCAAAGCCACCAGAACATTATTCACACATCCATACTAGTGACTAAGGAATCCAGTAACATATACATGATAGATCAATACAACAGATATGTGGGACGAAAATCAGCTTTGCATTAAGAAAAAAATGAAGAAGCTTACAACCATTGCCTTAGTGTTGACAAACTCCTCCACAAGACAAACACCTCATCCCCGATAGCTCCAACTTGCTCTCCAATGGATTGGGCTAGATAGTCAATTCAACAGCATAACATTACCATTCATTTCTCCCTTTCTCAACTATGGGACATGAGCTTGTATTTATAGGGCTCAATGGATAGGGATAGTTGAGAGAATTGTGGGTAAGGTGGCCATAAGATCCTACCAAGAGAGATCTCGACTCCAACCAACCTATATTTATAGGGATAAGGGAGGACACGAGACTTATGTTCTAGAAACCTCGAGAATCCTCTTTTTTTCCATTTTTACCAAGGGTGTCGCTTATGTTCCTTTATGACAGAGCGGTAAAGGGTAAGAACCACTTTAAGAACAAAGCATATACGCGGTGGCACCGCTTTTCTATAACAGGACTCAGGTGATGCTGAACAAGGTACCACTAATTAGCTAAAGGGAAAGTGCGGTGCTAGGGTTTTTTATGTAGAATTGACATCTAGAGCATGTTTCCACTCTAAGTTTGGGATTTAGGGAAAACATAGGGTGTTAAGGATCTCATCACATGTTCGTGACAGGATTTGGGTATAACACTTTTCATTAAGTGAGCTGGTTTTTTCCACCAATACTCTCTTCTCCAATAGATTTTTGTTGGTCCTTAATTAATAGATCATAGAATGTATCAAAGGTAAAATCCTCACCATCTTTCTTGTGTGACATCCAATTTCCGAACAGAGGAACAAAAGACATCATATGTTGTCTTCAAATTCATCAAAACCAACTCAATGATTTGTCCATCCTTCTTCGGAAAATCCTTTCCACATTCACCCAATTCAACTATAGCTCCTTGATATGAGATGAATATTCCTTGATCCATTCAAAGGAAATATGTTCCAAATAGATCAAATATTTCTTTATCTGCATCACTTCACCTTCATTTATCATGTTGAACATGTTGGAATATCCTAAACCTAGTCATCAAATAATTAATCATTATTTGATTAATTTCCTACCCACTAGCTTAGATAGTTGGCATCCACTTGCACCTTAGAGTCAACACTTGCCATATATATCCCAGGAATGATTTATTTTTTATTCTGGGTTGATCTTGACCACTTTATGGCCATCCAAAATTGGTAACTATGCTTTACAGCAAAATCTGCTTTATTCTTCTTTTCCTGCTTTATCCTGCTTTTCTGTGGATAAGGTAAAGCTAGTTAACTAGGAAACTTATAGCTTTTGTTTCCAACCCATCCTCCATTAGTTTCTCTCCATATTCCAGGATTAGCAATTATTTCCTTCACTCATCATCACTCACACATTTTATTGCTAATTCGTGAGGTCCTTGATAGATTAGGAATGTGCTTTAGCCAACTATGTGGTTTATCATAATTAGTAATCCTTCTTTAAGAGCTAGCTTGAGTTGTCTCCTAGAAACTTATTTTTCCTTTATAAGGATGTATTACCTATGTAATAATATCAATTATCATTTATTGATCATTCATTAATGTGTGTTCATTAATTCTTCTTCTTCTCTCCTTATGCTAATTCTCTACAATTCTCTGTGAGGTTAATTGTGTGCCTAGATCCTTAGCATGTTTATGAAATTCCTTATGCCATCAAGGATTTAGAATTTCTACATGGTATTAGAGCTGAGGATATCAAATCTCTACATATTATCAAATATTTGAGACTTCATTAAATAATCCTCCATTTCAGATTTGCAGGTTTATTTTGCAAGTTCAACTTCGAATGGATTCAAGAGTATCAATTCCTCTTCTTTCTCCATTCACAAGCTATTCAGAGTGGAAATTGAAATTGATTTCATATCTAAAGAGACAAGGTCTCTATGAGATATCTATTGGAGCTGATGAAGAGTCTTATGAAGAGTCAAGTGACTGGTTGAATGACTGTGATAGAGAAACTGGAGCTATTTGTCTAGCTATCTCTCCAAGCATGCGCTACCTTATTGATTATGTTGAATACCCAAAGGATCTCTGGACAACATTGGATAGAGTTTTGGGAAATCACAATGAGGATCCTTCTAGCTGTGTGGAGAGTGCCTCTAGCTCCTCAATGTTTTCTCTCTCTCAAGATGTCTCGACCTCTACAGTCTCTAATGAATTTGATCATGAAAAATAATTTTCTCATACATTTCTTGTTGCTACTACTCTCTTTGATTCGAATGCTTCCTCTTTCAATCAAGAAGAAAATATTGAAGAGCCATCTTTTTCTGTGTATCTTGAAGTAGAAATTATTGATTCATCTTCTTATGATGTTGTTGATGAAAAAGAAGTGACTAATGGAGCTTCTATTGCTATTGATGATTCTCTCACACATTCAGTGTTCTCTATGTCTTCTATCATGGATTCTGAGATCCACATGCCAGACCTTTCACACCTTGTGCATACCTCTCTCTGTGATGGTGCGCAACCTAGTGACTTCCAAGGCTTTAGAATTTCTATAGAACAAAGTCTTCGACTTGTTCTAGATAGCATGAGTAAAATTGATCCCACTTGTATAGAAGTGAATTTTCCTCGAAATGTAGGTCATGATAACACCCACAGCTTTGTCCTTCTCTACGTCAATGGATAACTTATCATCAGCATCCATTGGGTCAATAATAGCAGTCTTCGTGAACTACCACAATCATTTACTCTTCAATAAGGTATCCATATCTATAGCCTAGATTGCATAATTGTGACCATTGTTCAATCTTGAAAGTCATCCTTATGATCTAACAGATCTGATCAAAGTTCAGGTAGAGGTATCAGTCCACAAATATTTCACCCAGATTCAATCAAACCTAGATCCAAATCCACACTATTTGTATACAATGGGGCTAGTTCAATCAACACTGGATACTATGTTCAGGAACCTCTCAACCTTGAACTATTGAGCAGAATGAAAAGAAAAAAAGGGAACATTATTCCAAGATAAGAGGTGGTGTCTAAAAGACATAGTTGAAGAACTTAAGCACAGTGCATCATGATCAGAAAATCACAATGCATAATGAGTATGAATAACATCTCAAATCCACACACTATACAACCCATAGAGTCTCTTATTTATAGATTCTGGATATAACCAACTTTCTTAAAGTAAGGGAGATCTAGTCCACAAATAGAATTTGTGTGGCTTAACCATTTCCACAAAATCCACAACATCCCAAAGTTTAGTCGATTATTGTAGTTGCATTAACCACGGTCATGTCAACCATTTAGTTGTTTGTTCAACCAACTATTCAGTTGCTCTGCTAAATCCAGTCGAATGCTCCGCTATTTTCCTATCGTCTAATGGCCAATTGTCTCTAGAAGATCTAGAGGTGTGATGAACCAACACCTATGTTATATAAATGTTAATGTGATCGAGAGATGTCACTTGGTAAAAAATAATCGTTGAGGCATAAAATTGTGCAGCTAGCTACAGGAATGAAAAGGAAGGTCACTTGAATGGTTGAAGACTGTTATGTTGAGATGAATAGTTTTCTAACTAGTACCAACTTGGATTTGATTGCTTTAGGCACATATGCCAAATCCTGATTATGATGGATTTTATATGATCGTATCATGTTAATATTTATTTCTGTAATAAGGTGATCACAAACTTAAATGAGGATGGAAGTACAAATCAAATTAAAGGAATTCCAAGGCCGATATCGATAAGGAAGATTTCATTCATTTAGATGAAGAAATTTTTCAAGAAGAAATGCCAAATGTATATAATTTATGTTGAAGAGGTACCAGTTGATAAGGAACCAAGTATTGAAGACATTCCAGTGTTGCAGGAATTTTGGGATGTTTTCCAAGAGGTGCCTAGGCTACATCCTAAGCAATACATTGATACAATTTATTTGGTACCAAGAGTGGTACCGATATCAAAATCACCCTATCGAATGAGCATTCCACAGTTGAAAGAGTTGCAAATGCAATTGGAAGAATTGTTAAAGAAGGCTTACATACGCCCTAGTATTTCTCCATGGGGAATTACAAATCTACTTGTGAGGAAGAAAGATGGTACACTGAGGTTATGTGTGAATTACAGCAAGTTGAACAAAGATACAATCAAAATGAGATATCCATTACCAAGGATCAATGATTTATTCGAGCAGTTGCATGGGGCCATAATTTTCTCGAAGATCAACTTGAGATGTAGTTATCACCAATTGCGCATTAAGGATGAAGATATTAGTAATACCAACTTCAGAACCAAGTATGGGCACTATGAGTATACAATTATACCTTTCAGATTGACAAACGCACCAGCTACAGTCATGTGCTTGATGTTCAAAGAATTCGTGGATAAATTTATTGTTGATTTTCTAGATGATATCTTGTTTTATTCCAAAACAGAAAAGGATCATGAAGAGCATCTCAAGATAAATCTATAAATCCTAAGTGAAAATTAGATGTACGCAAAGATGAGTAAGTGTATCTTATATCATAAGAAACTGTTGTATATGGGTCACGTTGTCTCTAAGCAAGAGGTGACCTTGGAACCTACTAAAATAAAATCTATACAAGAATGGACTATTCCTATAACTATATCCGATGTAATATATTTCATGGGGTTGGTTGGATATTACATGAGGTTTATGAAATCCTTCCCCAGAATAGTGCATTTGATTACATATTTACAAAAGAAGGGTCTAAAATTTGAGTGGACTTAGAAGTCTAAAGACATCTTCAGACTCTTAAATTAGTTGCTTACTTGTGCACCAATACTAAATATTGTAGATCTGGATAAGGAGTATGTTGTATGCACATATGCCTCTCTAGAAGGAATGGGTGGTGTGCTTATGCAAGAAATTTACGTGATTTTCTATGGATCATGGAAGCTAAAAGAGCATGAGAATAATTACGCAACTCATGAATTGGAGTTAGAGGTAGTAGTGCATGCACTCAAAATGTGGAGGCATTATCTTCATGGTAACATATTCGAGTTGAAGAAAGATCATCATAGCTTAAAATATCTATTTGAACAGCCCAACGTAAATTCTCGCTAAGTAAGATGGATGAAATTCCTGAGTGAATTTAATTTTGAATTTAAGCGCATCAAGGGAAAGAAAACCGTGCGAAAAATGCTCTCAATATAATGGATCATATGAGAATGATTACAGTCATTAGTGAATGGGAATCTTATTTAAAGAGAAGATTGTTGAAAGCATTGGAATATGAAAAACATTATTTGCAAGTTAAGGAAGCATTACAGTAAAATAGTGCACCATCAAAATATGAACACTACAGAATGGAAGAAGATGGAACTCTTTTGTTCAAAAATAGAATTTATAGTCTTGAAGGGAATGAAGTAAAGAAGATGATATTCTAGGAAATGCATAATGTTCCATATGCATGCCATCCTAACTATCAAGAAACGCTTACAGCGGTCAAGAGGGAATATTATTGGCTAGTAATCAAGAAAGAAGTGGTTATGTTCGTTGCTTAATGCTTAGAGTGTTAGAGGGTGAAAGAAAAATGTAGACACCCTATTTTTTTATTACGTCTATTATCGATTTTAGAATGGAAGTGGGAGATGTTAATCGTGACTTCATTACAAATTTGTTGAGGACAATGAAGCAGCATGATTCTATCATGGTGGTGGTTGACGAGTTGAGAAATTTATCCCATTTCATACATGTCCGATCAACATTCAAAGTAGCAAAAGATACATAAACTTACATGAGGTAAGTCGCAAGAATACATTGTATTCCTAAAACTATTGTTTTGTATCAAGATCCAAAGTTCACCTCGAAACTTTGGAGAGGTTTGTTCAAGGAGTTTGGAACCAAACTCAATTTTAGTACAAACTAATGCACAGACTAAGCAAGTAAATCAAGTTATTGAAGATATGTTGGAGATGTATGTAATGGACAAGCCCATTAAATGGGAAGACTACTTGTATTTGGTATAATTTTCCTACAACAACAGTTACTAAGAATCATTGAAGATGAGTTCGTTTGAATCACTATATGGTAGGAATTGTAATGTTCTAGTGAATTGGGATAAGTCGGTTGAATCAATATCAGTTGGACCAAAAATGCAGCAGGAAATGGAATAATAAGTAAAAAAAATCAAGAAGAATTTAAAAGTGGAATAGGATAGACAGAAGAGTTATGCTGACAAGAGAAGAACGAAGAGACAATTTAAAGTGGTATATAAGGTCTTCCTGGAGGTCAAAAGCAAGAAAATTTCATTGAGGTTGGGCAACTGTACAATGTTGGCAACCAGATATTGTTGACCGTTTGAGGCCCTAAACAAAGTGGAACAAGTGGAATATGAACTAGAACTACCTCTTACAAATTAAAATGCATAATGTTTTTCATGTTTCATTATTGAAAAAGTATGTTTATGATTCTAATCACATACTTGATTGATATGTGATATAGGTAGAATCTGAGGGGTAAATACAAGTGCAACTAGTGTGCATAATGGACAGAAGAATCAAGAATCTTAGGAACCTCGTAGGACAAGTAAAAGTCCAATGGGCCCACTATAGTCCTGAGGAAGCAACATGGGAAATGTTATATAAAATATATAACATAATACAATATATATAAATAGTAATAGTAATCATAAGAATAATAATAACAACAAGCAATAATAATATAATAACATAATAACAATTAGTGAAAAGGTGTAAATATTTATGAAGAGTTGTGTTAGAGGCTCTTTAAATGGTTATATATACAGGCAATTCTAACTTGTAAAATATCATATCATATTTTTATCAATTTTTATATATATTCATGGATTATTTGTATTTTCGGAAGTGGAAGTTTGAGAAGTTTTAGTAAACGGATTTTTTCTTGTTAAAGTGGTATCAGAGCCCCTTCTTGGGCTCTGTTCCATGCCTTTGGCCATTATTTAGACTTTGTCTAATTTGGTTTTTGGCCATCCATTTGAATTAATTAATTATTATGTACAAATAAGAAGTGGGGAAAGGGGAAAAAAAAGTAAAATGAAAAAGTTAAAAAGAAAAAGAAAAGAAAGCATTTGAACGGAAAAGGACAAAAAAAGAAGTACAACCACGTGCAGTTTCTTCCAAAGCATGGGATATAGAGTAACTCTTTAATAAAATCAAACAGAGAAAGTTTCAAAAGTTTATTGATTATTCATAGATGTATATTATTGGGTTATTGGTAAATATTGTTTAACAAATTTTATTATTTGGGTTACAAAGTTCGGTTATTCCATATTGGTATAAATTTATTATTACTTTTAATAATAGCAATAATAATTATTTGAACAAAAAAGGGGATATTGACAAAAAATTCAAAAAAATAAGAATGTGGACTTTAATGTTAAATATAAGGAAAAGTTTCATATCACCTCAAAAATAAATGTTGCAATACTCTTTAGAATTAAAGGGACACTTGCAGGGAAGGATATCACCATTTCTATTGCACCTGCTGAAAGTAATAATTATATTAGTATTAAATTCGCTAACCATTTAGTGATTCCCAAGTCAAATATAGGTGAAATGATACACTTTTGGGACACGAAGTAATTTGAAATAAGTGGCTTACAATTGAATGTTGGAGAATATATGGCCACATCAAAATTCATTGTTAGTTCCTTATGGATCTTTGAAGGTGGCATAATTTTGGGTGCACCCTGGATGGAAACACTAGGGACATTCATTTTAAACACGAAGAAGAAGTTTTTAACATTTTCATAGAAAAAGAAATGGATAACATTATAGGACTCTACATTGAAGTATGATCCAGTAAAATCAGAAGACCTTAAAAATATCTTTGAATATAGTCAGAAATCAATACAAAAGATGCAAGAATAATTCAACAAAGTTATCATAGATAAAGAAGATATCTCTCACCTAAGAGATTGTAATCAAAAATTGCTTCTTCAAATCAAGAAGGAGAATAATAAAGCACAATCCAATAAAAATATAGAAGATGAGAATCGATATCTTGAGAAGAAACTATTAGAAAATATCGAATAAAATGGTCACCTTAAGAATCATATACAAGATCTAATGGATCAAATTCAAAATCTTAAATATGATGATAAAGCGTAAGAAGAAATGGTCAAGAATCTTAAGAATGATAATGATTCGTTAGAAAACAAGTTGGAGCAAATTCAGAAAAGGACATCAAATCCCTCGGACTCAAAAATCCAAGTTGAGGAAAAAGAAGCAAATACAAATCCAGTCATCGTCACAGGTCAAAAAGAAGCCAATATAGTAAAAAAACAACAAGAAATCCTTATCGACACCCAAAGTATAAAATCATTTTGACCAACTACAAGTTCAAAATGAACATAAACAGAGGAGTTATGACATCAGAAAAGAAAGAACACAAAATCAACAAACTAAGCAGAAAATGAGAAGTTCCATCCAACAAAGCAATCAATAAACAGCTCCAATAAATATAGATCTCGGATGTACTACTTCACAAATGATGCGACATATTTTCTTGGGAATTTAAAATTCATATCTTCTCGTTTCGTCAAAGTGTCGCAGTTCTAACACAAAAGATCAGGATATGACATTACAAGCAAGAAATCAGATGCAGACCTTGTCTTCAATCAGCTTTGAGGACAAAACTTCCCTTAAGGGGGAGGAAATGTTATATAAAAAATATAACATAATCCATTTTATATAAATATAAATAGTAATCATAATAATAATAATAACAAACAATAATAATATAATAATATAATAACAATTAGTGAAAAGGCGTAACTCTTTATGAAGAGGTGTGTTAGAGACCCTTTAAATGATTATATATACAGGATATTATATCTTGTCAAATATCATATCATATTTTTATCAACTTTTATATCTATTCATGGATTATTTGTATTTTCGGAAGTGGAAGTTTAAGAAGTTCCAATAAACGGATTTGTTATCGTTACATGAAATGGAAAACGTGATGCGGGAAGAGTATCCGCATTTATTTTGAAGGTTATACCTATGTAATGTAAATAAATTTGAAATTTTTTGTTCATGTTTTTTGGACAAAAGAACATCAAGGACGGTGTTGAATCTAAGGGGGAGGGGAATGTAATACCCCTGGTTTGATACCCCATATATGTTGATGTTTAGAATGTAAATATATTGTTATGCAATGCCTGAAAGGAAAAACAATTTGCCTTTTGAAATTACTAATTTTAAATATAATTGGCTATGGTGGAGGTGGAATGTTGAAGAGTAGGGAACTTGTGAATTCACCAATGAGAGGTAAGGGTGTTTGTGAGATGACCCTAACCCTTTTTAGAAGCAAAAAGTGACTTAACTTCGTGATTAATCGTAACCATTTTATTAATCTTCAAAAACTTGCTTAACCTTTAATCTTAGTTTAAATCCTAAATGGGTGCTTAGGTTGGCATTAAATGTTAAGTCGGTGTCGGGTCTATGGGGTGAGATCCCACATTGGTTCAATGGCCTATGCAATTAAAACGCCTCATGAAAACAGAAGGTAAGGAGAGGGGGAAGAAAACACAAAGGTAGCAGCAAGAAAGGAGCCCATGACCTCTGCAAGCAAAAATAACCCTGTTATTGATGGGTTTTTCCCAGACCATGACCCTAAATCATTTCGTTGAGTCATTGGTTGAATGTTGGGTTATGGTTAACTATTCTGGTGGAATTCCTAGGTACTAAAGAGAAATGATGGGTTTTCACTTGTGTGCTATTAGAAGGAAGGCAGAGTAGGAAGTGTATTGTTTGGAGTGGAAAGTGTGTTTCTTGGCAAGGAATTGTCGTAACTTGTTTCTTGGATGCCCAAAAACTATGTGGAAAATCCTTATGAGTTGTGGGGATTGTTGAGTGTCAAATCTTGTTTAGGTGGGGGGTGAATTTTGGGCATATGGGAGGAGTCTCCTGGTGAATTCATAAGTCCCATCTCAGGGGTGGCGCTTTGCTGAGAGATTAATGAGTAAATTGGTTGATGGTTGGGTGGAGCATTCCTCACACGCATCCAATTTCCAAGTTGACGACAACCCAGTAGAGTAATTCAAATAAGTATGATACTTTGTGCCAGTTTATGCATCGTATGAATAATGCTAATGTGAAGGAATGGAATGTGTATTCTATTCGTGGTGATTGTTGGTTTGTTATTTTGAAGGACAAAGTGTTAAATAATATGTGTGTGTGTATGATTTATCTATTCATGCTTTATATCAATTTCATCTTGAAATGTAGGAATGAGGAATGAGTAAATGAAAATAAGTTAAGAGAATTATCATTATGTTACAGTTAAGTATTATTTCCTTGAATTATCTATATTTTCATTCAGTAGGTGGCATATACGAATTCCTAAACCTGAATAATAATGAATTGTTCCATGAACTCTAATATCTATTGGGACTGATGATAGAGTGAACAACGTAAAAACTTTTTTAAGAGGTTAATTAAAGGAACTATGATGTTGGAATTACATTCATCCTGTAGGGAACCATTGAAACCAGTAGGACATGTTGTTCCAAAAATCATTTAATTATTTAAGTGTGTAGAATGGTTTGTGCTAGACATGTCATGTCCATAGGAAAGGAAAACCTTGTGTTTCAAAGAAAAACATGTAAGGATTTTTTTGTTCCTAAACACAAACTTCCTAAGGAAGTAGATGCTCTAGTTAAGTTTGAATACTCAAAATTTTAATAAATGTTGATGTTCGAATTAAGCCAAAGAATCAGCTTAAGTTTGCAAACTAAATCCAATGCCTTATATGTTCTTATAACTTGTCTAAGTTTCCATATCGATTAAATCGGTTAAAGGTTGAGAATATATGTCAAAACCTTGATTGAACCACCTTCCACAGTATGGCGGGTTTGGTTGCATCCCTAAAAGAAATTCTGACTTTTTTAATGTCGATGTCCGATGTCCTTAGTGTCGATGTCGAAAACCTCATGGGGTCGATGTCTGATGTCCTTAGTGTCTATGTCGAAAACCTCATGGGATCGATGTCGAAATGGGCGCATCAAAAAGGTAGATCAAAACTAGTTGAGTCTCGATATTTGGTGACCGATGTCGAGAACATCGGAGTGGTCTTGTAAGATCAGAAACATTGGGAAGAAGATGACAAAATAAGAAGGGGAATTTGCAACCTATTATTGTAAATTCGTTGTTACTAATCAACTCGGAGTCAATCTAGATATGTTCACTTAACCTTATTAAGTGAATTAATTCAGTAATTAGTAAAGCTTTTGCAATGGGGAACTAGTAACGGCTCTCCCCACACACACATATAACACACCTATGTTTTACCTTGTCAAAGGGTGAGTAATTATGAGAGCATTGTAACATCAAGGTGTGATATAGCTTCTATCGTTGAGTAGTCAACATTGTTAATAGTTATATCAGAGTCGTTAATAATGGCACAAAAATAAGAAATAAATACTTATTAGGTATTAACATAGTTTTAAAGGAATGATCATCGGTATTTAATGTTCTCATATGTAAGCCTAATAGACATAATTATAGGGTATTGAAATGAGCCTTAGAACTGCGTATATGGCTCAAGTTGGATTGATTCAATATCAATCATTCAAACCATGGTATTATTATTTCTATTTTTCTTATATGATTAATTTTTTTAATCGTGTTACTCATTCAAAATTCTTGTTATCATTATCAAATTTTAAATTTTACTTAGGTTAGAATCATATAAAAAGGAAGGATTTTGACGTCATTGCTCCTACACACAAATATTCAATTCATTTGGAATACATTTGTTCTCAGGCTATCATTATTCTTGAACTTGAACTTGAGGTTGAGGGTTTTGTGTGTTCCTTTTCTAAGGCCAGTTTACAAGCTGGGTCTCAAAGGTTTCTCTTTTATAATCTATAATAACTCCCATCGGAAGGTACTAAACTATTGAGACTCTTACTAAGGATGGTTACTATTTTGTCAACAGGATTTGAATACTTCTTTTTATAATAATCATCTATGGCTTAAATATAGAAATCGAACTATGTATTTGTCTACCGGATTTAAGATAAAATATTTATATAAAGTAGTTTTTTTTCATTTTGTTCTGAATATGTGAAGATGTAAATGCATGTATGCATTGTAGCTTGCAAATCTAATATAGTGTAATTATCGTCATAGAGAATATAAAATTCATAAATAATTGATGACAAATGTATATATTCTTTTTTATGGGCCTGTAACAATAGCATGGGTCATTCTTGAAATTGGGATATATTATATAACTAACGGAAATGCATAAACTGAATTTGTTTTATAAGCCTGAAAATATTTTCATAGTTTTTTGGTTTAAAGAATAACTTATAAATGCAATTATTTTAAAGTTCAACTTATGTCATATGAATGAGAGAGTATATCAAATACAATTATTTCAATTGTATAATTAGTCTATATCTTCAATATAACTCTAAGTGAATACCTTAAAAGAAATCTTATAGATTTGTTTTTCGAGTCTTTCTACATGAATACACATTTCTCATCTTTAGTATTCTAATCAATTTTCCTTATTGTGTAATTCCTTTCATATACATACCATAGAATAATTTTGGCATGCAAGGAAGAGTAGAATAAACTTTCAAAATAGGATTCATAACATAATTTAATAGATACAGAAAAATAACTTATCTTGTTTCTTTTTTAAGATTAACCTTCTAGGAAAAATTGACTTGGGAAAGTCCATGAACCACCCAGCCATATATTTCTAAAGACACTTTATTCTTTCTATCTTCAAAGATCACCCTCGAGCTAGACTACGATACCACTAGCACAAAGTAGGTTTTAAGTTTCCTCGGTTTCCCTTAAGTTATAATTTCCCTCACATAATTTATATAAGTTTTTAACAAACAAAGTACACTCTCGATACCTACCACACCTAATACATACAATGTTCATAGAAGTGTGCATAGGGAGTTAGGTACTCTTGTTTTAGACATGTCCAAGATATTATATTATTATCAATCCACGTGACTGAGTTAGGCACTCACATTTTCTACATAATACAATAGTCCATGGTGCTCTTCAATATGATCATGAGAATCATGTCCATATTTAAATCAGATAGAACTTAGAACATATTGTTATTTCTTCCTACATTTATCTAACTAGTTAATAATGGCTCGTGTTTGGTTTAGTAGCCTTAGTTTTAATCCCCCTTGTTCTTGTTCAAGATCCTAACCTTCTTATTCAAATGTCACTTTATTGATTTTGGAAGGAAATGAGTGTCCTCCTTCTTGGACTATTTCTTGTCCCTTGATATTGTAAAGACACCTTGTGGCTAAATGTTAGGATGATGGCTACATTCTTGGTGATGGCTATATTCTTGTATAATTGTTTTACTCTTAGGAAGTATGTTTCAATTTAATCCTCATTTATAGAGAGTAGATAGAGCTAGTTTAACACTTGGACATATTAGGCTTATACTACATTCTTCATTATTAGTATCATGGTCTCTCATTAAGTTGACCTTTCCCAATTATCCCTAGATGCTTATATTAAAATTATTTGAAAACATTTACAATCTATACCATCATAAATAATGTGTCGTGGTGTATTGTACTAAGTATTATGTAAATGTTTATTAAATCACGCTAGAATATTGCTGGTAATATTCCAAGATATTACATTGTTAGACAATATGGGGAATGGCGTTAGAAAATTTGTCCATACATATTTGTAGGATTACAAAACAATTCCTTCTAGTTGTGTACATTGTCAGGTCTATGTATGGATAGTGGAAGACTATTATTTTCCTAAAATGGTGGTGTCAAAAAAAAAATCAAAGCTCAAGAAGAAGGGAGGTATAAGTAACAAGGGTTTAAATATCCCCGAAATGGATCTACATTAGTAAATTAAGATACACAAGACTCAAGTGGGTTCCAAACAAGCTAAGGAAGTTGAACCAATTGAACCAAAAAAAGGGTATAGCAATTGAGAAAAAGGTAGTGTGTTGTAGGAATACAATTTTGGCTCTTGGAGTGTTCAAATATTGCAAAGGGATCCCAATTGTACAAGATTTCAAGCAAGATAGGAATATCTCAGTCAACATGAAATATGGTAGTCTTATGAAATTAATACCTCTAATATTAATCCTCATTCAAAAAAAAATTGTTTCAAATATTGAGGATAAAGAGGCTTGGCCTTCTATTTTAGAAATAGAAAAGAGATGGGGGTTTTAAAATGATAAAGGGTTGTTTGAGGGTTTTAAAACTAGGGAAAAGGAAATTTGATACTATAGGGAAAAAGGAATGCTAAACCTTCAAATTATGGTTATTCCTCAAGTGATTGAGTAGAAGATGTCGATGGTTTTCCAAAAGATATGGGTATAAATAAATTAATGAATATTAATAGTAATTATAGATACCATTTAAGATCCATAAAGAGGGAGAAGGATGTGGGGAGGGGTGAGGGACAAGAGAAAGGTTTGGTTTTGACCATGTTAATAATTTAACACCATCTTCAGTGGGAAGAAAAACCTTCCTTCACCATGGTCAATAAATAGCTTTGAAAAAGATTCAACAAGGGAAATAGAGGTTTATCAACGCTTGTTCCTTAGAAGAACATACCCCTACTTGGGCTTCCAAATGATTATTTTATAAATCAACATTAGATATCTTGGATCTCTCTAAAGTTTTTGCTTTTGCTCACTTGGTGGAGATATTAGTTCAAGAAATTATGGGGAAGGGGATAAGGCTATATGGGGTCTAGGAAAACTCCTTAAATAGTAGGACTTTATGAAATTAGATGTAGTAGGTAACTTGGGGTGTCTTCTTATTGTATAGAAGAAATGAATTCCCTTACTTAATTATTTTTTTCATGATTTAGTTATCTATACAAAATTTACGTTCATACATTGTTATATACCCAATTGGCACTTCTCCGTCCGAGTGACGACATTTCCTATGTTGGCGCACAAAAGGACATTTATGGATTGAAGGTTGCCTAAAACACTATAGATGGGCATGTTATGAAATACATTCATTATCCATCCAGCTTTCCATTTTTACCTTTTAATATGTCAATTGTTGTACGCAACTTTGCCTATAAGCAACTCGCATACATACGCGACTTTTCCTACAGCATGTTGCGTACTGTACACGAGTATTTGTCATTGCAACCCGCGTACAGATATATACGCGGGTTTCCCTTAGAGAAACTCGCATGTCATACGCGGGTTGCCAGTATCAATACTCGCGTACGCTCTCCTTTGACATTAAAAATAATAAATCGTGATTATTTGAGATTTGTTAAGCCCTTAACTATAACCATCTTAATTGTCTTAACCTCCTCAACCATCTAAACTTCCTTATTTCACTAAGTATAAATAAAGACCTTGGGGAGGGTATTAATCAATCATACTTGGAGAGAAAAGTTATGCTGGTGGTATCTATTCAGAAGTCTTTGGAGCAGCAGAACTCAGAATCCTTTGGTTACAGAGGAGTCCTTGTTTCAGGCGTTGGGTTGTAACCTTAACTCATTCACTATTGTTAATAAAGAGAATCCTTATTCCAAATGTGTTTCGAATGTCTTTCATGTATCATGGTTTGATGAAATATTTATGATTAAGCACTCTATATACTGTTTATCTAACCTGTCCTATATACATGTATAAGCTTGCACTTGGAGGATTTGCTCTTTACAGGTGAAGGAGAAACATCCTTGAAAGCTTTGGACGAGAAGCAGAGCAGGAGAAGATAAAGCTTGGATCAACCATCGTGAATCGTGTGAGTCCATCCTATCTTCTTGTTTCCTTTTTGTACTTTAAAGATGATTTCCTGCAAGTTTTAAGAGTACGTTGGTAACCCCAGACCTTCGGTTATAAGGTGTTTATTCCTGAACAACAAAACTGGTGACTCCGCTGGGAAGCCCAGAGAGCTGTAGGTTATTTCTGTTACCCTTGACCAGTCTTTGCCTTGAGTTTGCGTGTGGTATTTTGTCCTGGTTCATGCTTACCATAGTGTTTGAAGGCCTTGTGGATTTTCCTTCTTTTTGGAAAAATTTTGTACCTGTACGTAGGTTGCTCTCATACACAGTCACGTACAGAGGCCTACGTATGTGGGTTTCTCTCTAGGACAGTCGCGTACAGTACGTGAGTTGCCCTTATACACAGTCACGTACAAGCCTTGAAATAGGGATTTTTGGGCTAGGGTTTGCTTGTCCCTGTCTTTTTGTGATTCTTGTTTGTTAGTTGGCCCTCCTTATAAACATTGTGTTGTTAGTCTGATGACCTTGGTGGCCACACCTTGTGCTTTCTTGTAAATCCCTTGAGTTTCTTTTGTTTGGATTATCTTCTATTTGCATTTTGAAGTAGGTTTGCCTGTTTGGGTTATAGGTTGAAGTGTTTTTGTCCAAATCAGTGATCAGGGTTTCGGGTAATGTTTTTCCCAGTCTATATTTAGATAGTGATTGGTTTGACACTTACCTTTGTGTGTTTTCAGTGATTTCTTGTCATTGTACCCACCCAAGCTAGGGTTCCAAGTCCTCCCCTGTTGGTTGATTCTTGGTTTTATTAATCTATTTACTTCAGTCTGCTTGTTTTATACAATTGATTTGATCCAAATATACTCAAGTTTAGTGCATTTTAGGTGCATAGTAGTGTTTGAGCATTTTAAAAAGTGAAAAGAAAAACATTTTCAATCTTTTTGCATTTGTTTTTGCATAAGTAGTTTTCATTTCAGTTTTAAAATATAATCTCAAAACTACAAAAATATAGTCTTAGTTTCCCTTTATCATTGCATTTATTCATCAATTTATATTTACAAAAAGAAAAAGAAGTTTGCTTTAATAGTGGTAATTTGCTTTGAAAAAAAAATACACATTTACTTTTTTATTTCTTATCGAGTCAAAAACACCATAGTTCACCATTCCATTTCATTTTGAGTAAGAAATAGCCCTTTAAAATGAACGCAATAATTAAAATTTACTAGTAATTTTTATTTTTTAGGGGCCATTCACCTACTAGCTTAGGCTAGACTTGTGGGATAGGAAGTGTAAACTTCCCATAAGTTTTAAAATTCAGATGTAGTGGCCCATTCGATAGGTAAATCCTTGTCTTTATCAATTGTATCTGGGAAGCTCCTCTCAAAAGGGAGTCAAACACAAGGCCGCGTGGAGGCATTGGACTGAGGAGATAACCCTCTGATTTCTTGTCAAAATGTAAATCGAGACTTTTACACATATGGGGATTCTGCCCTAGACAAAGTTTTGGGCTCAGCTACCCTGCCCATGCATACGAGTCAGGCTTGCGACTGTACCCCCAGACTGTTGGTATAGCTAAGGTGACCTTTAGTCTCTTGACATATGGGGTTCATACCTAGGTAAACCAAAAGGCTATTTCTGGTTCACCTTGGACGGGCTTGGAAGGTAACCCTTGTTGAAAGTGTAGGAGGGCGGTGGGTGATTCCTCTACTTTAGCCTAAGAACCACTTCAAGGACGCTAAGTAATCATTCTTTAGATTTCTTCAGGAAAGCATATCTTTCACCCTTGTTGACTGTTTGAGGCTTTAGGAAATTTCGTAGTGTTTGCTCTGTGGTTTTTTCTGTGTTTAGTTGGCTTTAGGGTTTGATTTGTCAAATTTTCAATCGTGGAGGACCAACCTATAAGAAGGTCAAGAAGGTTGCAAAACCTTCCTCCTCTTGTCACATTGGAACCTCCACCTCCACCCCAAAGGCAGATATTGGACACGGATGGTTCATTTGAACCGGTAGGAGTAAGTGAAGTTCCAGGTGAACCATCACTTATAGCTAATCGTCTTGATTTTGATATAGTTGAGATAGAAGACTTGCAGACTGACGAGTTTGCAAGGAATTTTAACACACCCTTGAATGATTTAAATGATCCTGTGATCGTCCAGGTTAGACATTTTGATTCACCTATTTTAGGTGTCCCTGTGGGTAGGATTATGTCTACTATGGGAGAAAGTTTTTTTGTTTCACCTCAGCCCTTCCGGCTGAAGGGGTACTACCTCCCCTGGTAAGTGCCCCTAGATCTAGCATACCTTCTACACCTTTGACTCCAACGAGTTAGGTGGTCCAACCACCAGTTCACTCAAACCTAGCAGGTGCTTCTGGTGACATGGTTACTGGGATTCCTAGTATACCTACTGTTCCTTCCTCCTTCACATACACTGCCCAGAGTGGTCCGGTAGGATCCTCGGCTTTCGTCCAAGGATTTCCTTGGAATGGGGGGCACATTCCCCCATCCACTCCGTACGTAGGCCCATCACCTTCTTATGTAGGAGTGAAATTTGGAAACAATACCTCTTATGGGAAAAGTTTTCAAACTCCGGTCTCGACCCCGTTTACGAGCTCTCCCTTTTCATTGTTTAGCGGAGGGATACCTACTCCTGTTTTTCAGACCCCAGTTTTGATTGGGATGGCCCGAACCTCCTATACTGCACCTCCCACTCACAACCCCTTGGCTTAGGGATGGAATTCGTTTCAAATTAATCCATCCACTTCGTAACTGGTGGCAGGGGGCAACCCCACCTTTACTTATGGGAATTCGGGGGCAGGTCCCTCTAATCCCTAGATTGGCACTTTTAGTGCCCCGGTTCGACCCAAGCTTCCATTCCTGGCAACGTTAAACTTGCCAGATTTGTCTAAGTTGATGAATGACCTGGTGAGGAATGACCCCTCATGGCCACCTGTTCCCACCAAATTTCCATTGGACATCCCTAAGTTTGGGGCAAATTTGGTGAAGATCCTGGGGCTCATGCCACCACATTTCATTTATGGTGTTCTTCGAATTCACTGAATGAAGATTTAGTTAGGTTGAGGCTGTTCCAGAGAACCTTAACAAGTACCATGAAAAAATGGTACATTGATTTACCTTCTGGTGCTTTCAGTAGTTTCTCGGACTTGGCTAGTGTTTTTCTTAGCCACTTTCAACTTCCGGTCCGATATGATTTCGGAACGGACTTGTTATCTACCTTTAGGTAGAACAAGGCTACCCACATCTCAGATCATATCCAAGAGTGGAGGAGGCGAAAGAGGCTTATAAAAGCCACCATCCCTCTTGAGTTCTTACTAGAGTGGTTCCTTAAATCCCTGTTGCCCTACATATCTAAGGATGTATCCACCTCAGGAGTGATGAATGAAGAAGAAGCCATTCTCAAGGCCCAACAATTGGATTTGATTTATTCACAATCTGGGATCTTGTATGAGATTATCCCTGAGGCACCGAGGCCTACCCACGATGTGGAGAAGCCTAAGCCTGGACCCCATGCTGATAGTGTGGTTGGGTCTGTAAACTCTCCCACCGTAGAGTCTTTGGCTAAACAACTTCATTAGTTGTCCATCAAGCAGTCTACGGCGAAGGCAGCAAAGGTTTCCCCCTCCCCCTAGAGTGCAAATTTTTTTGCACAAACCTCTCAGAAGGGCAATCAGTAGCCCGGTGGGAAGAAAAAGAGAAGAAAGAAAGGAGAGGGAAACCAAAACAAGCAGAAACCCGCGAATAGTGCTGATGGGGGAAAGAAAGAAAAGAAGAAGGTTAAATTCCCGTGTAATTTGTGCCACGAGGATCACCTTACTCACCTTTGTCCCCTTATGGAACAAGCCCAGAAGCTGCTCAAATCTCAACAACCGGTTGTCCTGAAAGATCCTTTTCCCCAAGGGCAGAACTCTGCTTCAGCTTCTAATGTAGCAGGGGGCACTCAAAATGCCCCTGACCCAAATTATATCAACATGGTTCGATCTTCAACTTTGTTACAAACTAGGAATAAAAACTATGAGAAAGAGACTTTTGAGAAGGGTAAGGCTATAGGCGAAACTTCTAACCCTCTCACAATCGAGAAGCCTACTGAAACTATGCTAAAGATACCAAAAGGTGTGTTTAAGAAGACCTTGCATAACCCTAATGCTAGGGCTGCTTCAAACTGCTCCGTGGTTGAATATCTAGCCCAAACCCCATGTGCAATGTTAGCTTTAGAGTTGTTACAGAGCTGTCCCACCCAGCAGGATGCCCTCTTAGCAGCTTTAGGAAACATGGACTCATCAAGTCTCATGGCGAAATTTCATTTGTCTGATGTTAAAATTTGCCTACCTTATCATGTAGCCTTATCAATAGATGTCATCCATGGTGGAAATACCATTGGAAGGGCAGTTGTTGATGAGGGTGCTTCTACATGTGTTATGTCCTTGTCCTGTTGGAAAGCTCTCGGATCCCCAGAGATAGTCCCATCAAACACTCTACTTACTGCTTTCGATGGAAGTTCATTCCGTCTGCATGGTATCCTACCGGCTTTTGAAATTAAGCTGGTAGGGAAAGCAGTGTCTATTGAGGTGGAAGTGATTGATGCACCTTTGGACTATAATTTGCTCTTGGGAAGAAACTGGACTTATGACATGTTCTCTATTGCATCGGTCGTCTTTCGGGTAGTGGTTTTTCCACATGAAGGCAAGTTGGTTACTGTTGACTAACTTGATTTTACTCGAAAAGGCCATTTAGAGTCTAATGAGTCCACTGTGCCATTGGTTGATCAGGTCACACCTGCTACACAGAGCTTGGGGGTCGGAATGTATGCATCACTGATGGGAACATTCGATCTTCCAGTCCCGATTAACTATATTGGTTCTACTAGTGTGGGGAAGTCCATAGCCATGGTTGTTGATAGGACTGATCATTGGGTTCTCCCTTCCCCCCATGAACTGGAAGTGCCCTTATCGACAGTGGAACTAGCTTACCAAGCTATCACTCAAACCACTATTTATCTCATTCCAGATCCTCTCATAGTCTCGGAGGATCTGGAAGAAGTCTATTTTCCCGCATGGGAAGAAAATTCTTTGCACTCTACAAACTATTTAGATATGGTTTTACCTTCTGATGAAGCCATTTTGGAAGCCATGAGTGGACGTGGTAAGATCTGTGAGGATCTTCACCATCAATCCTATTTTCTCCCAGAACTAAGCAAAATAGAAAATCAAGGGTTTCATATGAGACTGTCAGATGATGTTGATACACCCATCAATCCCTTACCCAGGGAAGGAATGTTTGCCAAGGGGAATATGGCAAATATTTCCACTACTATCCCTATCAACATCTCTATAAATCCTGATGTTGTGGAAAATATATATATAGGTGCAAGCTGCTCTCCTGAAGAGATTGCTATATATACTACCTTGTTTAAGGAATTCTGCGATGTCTTTGCCTGGTCATATGAGGAGATTCCAGGAATTGATCCATCGATTGTTGAATATGAGATCCAAACATATCCTGATGCCAAACATGTTTAACAAAAGTTGAGACCTATTAACCCGCGTAAAGCGGCGCCTGTGAAGGCTGAAGTTGAAAAACTGTTGAAAGTTGGTTTTATTTATCTCATAGCTTTGACAGAATGGGTATCCAACCCTGTTCCTGTTGATAAGAAGCAAGGGGCCATACGCGTCTATACTGATTTTAGAGATTTGAATAAATCCTGTCCTAAGGACAACTATCCCACACCATTTATAAACCAGATTATAGATGTTTGTGCGGGAAGTGAAGTGTTCTCGTTTATGGATGGTTTCTTCAGCTACAATCAAATTCAAATAAAACCGGAAGACCAACATAAAACTGCTTTCATTTGTCCTTGGGGTACCTTCGTGTACAAAAAAATTCCCTTCGGATTGAAAATTGCTAGGACAACCTTTCAACGGGCTATGAACTTTGCCTTCCATGATATCAAATCCATTGTCGAACCTTACCTTGATGATCTGCCTGCACATTCTCGTAAGAGGATTCAACATCCAGATCACTTACAGTTGATATTTGAGAGATGCAGATACTATAAGATCCGCTTGAATCCCCACAAGTGCGTGTTCTATGTCAAGTCAGGAAGATTGCTCGGGTTCATTGTCTCTAATAGAGGCATCCAGGTGGATCCATTAAAAGTAGAGGCCATTGTAAATTTGCCTCCTCCTCATTCTATCAGGCAAATTCAAAGGCTGCAAGGGAAGTCTAATTTTCTTTGACGTTTTATCATTAACTATGCCAATATTACTAAGGGTTTCATGCACCTACTTAAATAGGACACCCCATTTGTATGGGATGAAATTGCACAACTCGCTTTCGAGGATTGAAAAAATATTTGTTGTTGGCATCTTTACTGCGTCTGCTAGATTATTCTAGGGATTTTATGTTGTATCTGGCCACGTCCGAGTCAACCATTGGGGTAGTGCTGGTCTAGGAGGACGATAAGCTTGTAGAGAATGTCATTTATTATTTTAGTCGTGCTTTGGCCAGACCTGAACTCAGGTACTCCCACATTGAGAAATTAGCCTTAGCAGGTGTCTATGTTGTTCATAGGTTACGTCACTACATTTTACTGAGGACCACAATAGTAGTGGCAGATGTGAATCCTTTTCAATATGTTTTGTCCCGATGGATTGTTGGGGGGAAATTCAACAAATGGATAGTCATTCTCCAAGATTTTGACTTGGATTTTCAGTCTGCTAAGTCTAAAAAGTCCTTAGCTTTTGCTGAGCTTATAGCAGAATTTCCTACTGAAGAAGATGTAGCCGTTGAAGATGACTCATTCCCATATGAGCATATCTTCTTGATATCCACCTCTGATCCTTGGTATGGGGATATTCTTATATATTTCTATACTTTGAAGTATCTTGCAGCTTCCTCATGGGAGGAATGATGTAAATTACACCTTCATGCTAAGAACTACCTCATCATAGGAGATACATTATATCAAAGAGGGGTAGATTCCATTTTGCGTCAATGCCTTACCCATGAGGAAGCTGATATTGTCCTGAATGATTCCCATAGTGGAGCGTGTGGGGGTCATTTATCTGGGTTAGCAATGGCCCAGAAGATATTGCGTGCCGGTTATTTCTGTCCCACGATCTTCAAAGATTGTGTGGAAGCAGTGAAGCGATGTCATCCTTGTCAGCTTTACACCAGAAAAATGCGGTCACATCCCGCTCCATTGTTTCCTATTGTCTCGGTAGGCCCCTTCATGAAATGGGGGATTGATTACGTGACATGCAACCCAGCCTCAGCTGGGGGGAATAAATATATTATTGTTGTTGTTGACTATTTTACGAAATGGGCAGAGGCAATTCCTACTTTTAAAGATGACGGGGAAATGGCATCTTTCTTCGTATTCAATCAGATTATAGCACGGTTTGGTATACCCAAAGTGATTGTCACTAACCATGGCAGTCATTTTCAAAATAACATGATGACGGAACTGACCACTATGCTTGGATTCAGACAAGAACATTCATCTTCGTACTATCCGCAAGCAAACGGTCAGGTTGAGGCTGTAAACAAAACTTTGAAGACCATCCTCAAACATACAATTGATGCAGCCCGTTCTAACTGGCACATCATGATATACCCTGCTCTTTGGGCGTACCGAACTAATATAAAAATTGCTATGGGTTTCTCCCCCTTCCAAATCGTCCATGGAGTGGAAGCAGTTATCCCGATTGAATGTGAAATCCCATCTTTGAAAATAGCTATTCATGTGTTACCCGATACGACAGAGCTTGAAGAACGTCTGGTACATTTAGAACACCTTGATGAACAGCGTAGAGATGCACTGACTACTAATCAAGCTCATAAGAATAGGGTCAAAAATCAATATGATAAGTCAGTCAAACCTCGGATTTTCTCTGAGGGGAAACTTGTTTTGCTTTGGGACCAAGACAAAGAACCCCTGGGGGCAGGAAAATTCAAGGCCATGTGGTTAGGGCCTTATGTCGTGTCAAAGGTATTAAAGAAGGGCGCATATGAGTTAATTGATTTTGATGGGAACAAGCTGTCTGAGCCTAGAAATGGGCTCTACCTAAAAAAGTACTATGCTTAAGCTTAGTGCTTTTTCTTGTATTTTATTGTATGTATTTTTATGTACATTAGTTTGTCGGTTTTTTTTTTTATACCATCTGCTAGTTGTTGCAGATGTCTTCTGAGAGGTATCTAGGTTTCGTCGATGGCGCCAGTCACCACACTTGTAATCTAGCTTTAGCAATGTGGGTCATTTACTCTCCCTCGGGACAGCTAGTTTCCGCAGGAGGCGCTTGCTTAGGTCCTTCTTCTAATAATGTTGTTGAATATAGGGTTGTAATTGAGCTTCTATGGGATGCTTTGTCACGTGGTATTACCCAGGTCGAAGTCTGTCTGGACTCTCAACTGGTGGTTTCCCAGCTCAATCGAGCTTATCAGGTGCAAAACCCTATCCTATTACGTTAGTTCATGCAAATTAGGTTATTGGAAATAAATTTTGAATTTATTATATTCAATCACATTCCAAGAAATCAGAATTCATTGATTGATGCATATGCTAATTACATTTTAGATTGGCATCTAACACATATTTCATAAAAATATACAGCATGCACATAAAAAATAAACCGGCAACAATAATATATATATATATATATATATATATATATATATATGTAAGTATCTGTCCATAGATAGGTCGAGTCTGATCCTCAGATCCCGTCATAACTGTATAATATACAAAATATGGATCACAGTCCATCAAAATGTCCTCGATCTAAGCAGGACCACCCTGGTCACTTGTACCACCTTGGTCCCCATGGTCCCTCTATACTCTGGCTTCCTCGGCCTCTTCAGCTTCGGCAGCCTCTACAGCATCTATGTACACAAGAACTGCTATGGCCACCCGCCTCAAAAGGCGTAACCAGACAGGTGGAACTCCAACCACAAAATCCTGTATGATGGTCGGGATATGCTCTATCCGCAAAGTGGGAACTCTCTGGGTAAGCCTAGCCAGCTTCCCCTCCAGAACCCTAATAAGCCTCGGTTCTTCGCCTACAACAGGACGAACAAACATATGTGCATACCCCTCAGGGAGGACCGGTCCAATATCTGCATTTTGGCATGTTTATAGGATTAGGACTTGTATATATAGGTATATATCTCCCATTTTAAAATTCATAAAAAATTTTGAAAATTAAAAAATTACCGAGCTCTTCCCACTCCTCCTGGAGGGAGGACAAGGTCTGGATCACCTCGAAAATCCATCCTGGCATACGGAAACTACTCTAGTGCCGGTAGCTGCCGCTCCCACCAGAAGTAGAAGTCATCATCGTACACACTCTGCACTAAATCTCCTCCTCCTTGATGGAGGAAGATGTCTCCCCATTTGCTCAGCCTAGGCTGACGTGGAGATTGGACTGGTAGGGGTATGGCAGGGCTCAACCCTGGTACTCTCAAAGAGGAGAAGGAAACCAATATGCTAGAATACCCAAAGTTATTCCACCTTCCTCTCTTGCAATCAAAGAGTTGTTTTCTCATAATTGGGACAACTCTTGAACACCAATCATACAAGGCACCCTGCGTACAATCCACCACCAACCTCATTTGGTTCTGTGTAGCTAAATGTAATGAAGAGGATTCTGCAATCCTCACTATGGTGCTTGTCAGTACCTGTAGTGTAAAATCACAGATATGTGCAATAGGGACACAGCTCCCTCTCTTATGGGTACCAGGTGTGTAGTACACATCAATGTAGTTCTCGACACTTAAAGGGTCACCGCCTCTGCTGGTGCCCTCTAAGTTGACCGGTGCTCCTCATCGTGATAGACCGGAAATAAAATATATGTCCTCGAAAGTAATCTCCAAATTCTCACCCTGTAGGTCAAACATCCCTAAATCATGATCCCAGTAGTTTATCATGAACTCCAATAAATGGACATTAGCCCGCAGTGGTGATGTGCAAAAGAATTTTAATAACCCACCCGTTCGTAATGCATGTACGGTGGGCGCACTTTGGAGCACTTCTTAGTACATATTCTCATGCTCCCATTCCCTCCATTCCAACACCATCTTCACACCTAGCAAAATAACCATTATGAATCATCAATTTCATATAAAATTTCAAAATTTTTTCCTTAATTTAGCTTTTTATCCTTCACGCAGTACACGCGACTGTCTAGTTAGACATGTCGCATACTGTACGTGACTGTCTCTAAAGGCAACCCATGTACAGAACAAGTGTACTCAAGTTTCAACACTATGAACACGCGTACACGCCGTGACATGCTTTAGGATGATTAATACCATGAAATTGGGGCTCAAATTTGAAAACTGCTAGGATCAAATTGAAGAGCTCGGGGTGTAGGCTTACTTCCAACTTGCGGAATTGTATTTCTTCCACTAGATTGTCCACACCAATCAAATGAAGGTAGAGGTAAAAAATTGCTTTTTATGGCATAAAATCAAAATTGTGAGTTTTGTTTTAATTTTTGAACTATTTATAGAAATTATATTTCTAAAAGTGGGTTTTTTCCTATAGTTCGAAATATATTCAACTAATAACATATCTCTTTTTTTCCTTGTAACAGGTTTTTCATCATTACAAAGTGTTTTTTGCTCCTATAGGGTGGTTTTTGACATTTCCAATGCATTTTTGCATCTCTACTTAATCCACGTTAACCTTAGCAATTAACATTTTTCCATGGACTATGGTATTTTAAACCATTAGTTCCATGTCTTTACCATTGTTCTTCTGTGGATAGGACCTTCTTTTCATGAGTATTCTCCTTTGAAACCTATGTTGTCTTTTGATACTCATGCTGCAGTTGCTTCAGGTACACAGGTATCCTCTTAGCTATTTTTCATGCCAAATAGAGCCTTTTTTTAAGTCTCTTTTAACAAGCTATCCTTTTATAGGACTCCCTTCCCTTATGGAGTTTCTTTAGGCCCAGGTCTGACTTCTTCAAAATAGACTTGACTGCCGAGTTAACTTGTCCATTCAAGCTCGTTAAGAATATGTGAATAGGAATCCGCATTGGTGGTAGGTTATCTCTTTCTAGGACCATGCGGAATAATACGAGAAAGGATCCCTCTCTTTTCTATTCGAATTGAGAAGAGTATTCTCAGGCATAGGTTTATCACTTTTCCAGAACTGAGGGACTAAATTTACAGAAAAGGAACTCTCGGTATGAGCTTAGTTTTCTCTTTTTCGTGCTCTAGACCTAAACATGAAAAAGATTCCAAGTGTACTTTGTGTCTTTGTCATGCTCGTTAAACACTAAAGAACAAAGCAACGATTTTATTGTTGTAAGCCCCATTTCTCGTACTCAAATGGATCTTTCCGAGTGATCTTGCTTTCCTTCACACTCGTAAAACTCAAGCTATTCATGTTGTTCTGGAAGGAGCGTTGGGTAGGTGGTAATTTAACCTTTTTCGTACCTCCCTAACTAAGTACGAAAAAGGTTCACCTTTTCTTCTATGGAAGTTAAGAGAGTTCTTCTATGGTGTGTTTTATACCTTTCCGGCCTCGGGAGACTAAATTGGACGAAAAAGGACCCCCCTGGAGTCTTCTTTGGAGTTTTCAGACTCTCTAAATGTGAAAACACCAGCTAAGCATGTACTAGTTCGGGCTCATTAAATCCACAAATCAGTGACACTATCAAGCATTATTTTCTCTTCTCTTCAAGCTTGTTAAGAAATGAAGAGAGATCTGAGTTGACTTCCCTGGACTCGTTAAAATTTAATAGGGAAGGTAAGGAAGAATTTTTCTCCTGTTTTCAGTTAGTGGCAGCATGTCATCCTTGAACATAGCACTCTCTGTTTTTTCCGATACCCATGTCTCAGTGTTAACTTTCAGTTCAGCTATTACTTCGAGTTTATTACTCCTCCTCTTGTTCGTTATACCTGGGGAATCTGATCATGTCTCCTACATGACAGATAAGTCTAGTCATTCTATCTATAAAGTTAAAAGCTGCCTTGGGTCATCTCTGTGCCATGCTCACTATTCAAGGACTCAACCCAATGTTTGATCTTTATCATGATCCCATCATTGTTATATCTGTTATCTCTTGTGTCTCCCTTCCTTTGCCTAGTTCCTAGTCACTTTTGTGATCCGTTGGAGGATCCATTGCCTTCCTTATCACAGTATGGTTCCGTTTCAGTACTTCCTGATGACGAAGACCTAGAGTTTTGACGATAGTACCTTAGGATTCACTTCTATCATTGGTGAATTCCTTTGCTTCAGCTGTCGATTATCACCTATTGATTGACAAACTGTTGAATCATTTCCATGTTCGACTTCAGCCTACATTTATTCACATGGCTTGGATTGTACTGGTTCTTTGGGATTACATATGAAGACCTTAGTTCCTCATATATGGACTAAGTTAGGCAAGATTATGTTCAATTTATGTCCACAGCTTCCATATTTTTTATGACTCATCATTACTGTATATTGTGGCTTCGATCCACCTTTGTAATATATGTGGTCTTGTACCCGTATCATATGATGTACTCAAATATTGTAAAGGATTGAGCTAGTGTTCCAGTATATTTAGCATCCTTGGATATGACTTTGTATATGACATTATTATGTATTTGTTTCAGGTACTACCTCTGCTCCATTGGATTTCTGAGTTCTCCAATGATAAAGATTATACTGTATTTCGGCCATCGCTTCCCTATGACCTCACACATTTAAGGGCATCTGTTATCTACCCAAATGGAACTTCTTCGTCCGAGTGTCGATATTTCCTATGTTGGCGCACAAAAGGAAATTTATGGACTGAAGGTTGCCTAAAACACTATAAATGGGCATGTTATGAAATACATTCATTATCCATCTAGCTTGCCATTTTTACCTTTTAATATGTCAATTGTTGTACGCGACTTTGCCTATAAGCAACCCGCGTACATACGTGACTTTTCCTACAGCATGTCACGTACTGTATTTGAATATTTGTCATTGCAACCCGCGTACAGATATGTACCCGGGTTTCCCTTAGAGAAACTCGGGTGTCATACGCAGGTTGCCAGTATCAATACTCGTGTACGCTTTCCTTTGACATTAAAAATAATAAATTGCAATTATTTGAGATTCATTAAGCCCTTAACTATAACCATCTTAACTGTCTCAACCTCCTCAACCCTCGAAATTGCCTTATTTCACTAAGTATAAATAAAGGCCTTGGGGAGGGTATTAATCAATCATACTTGGAGAGCAAAGTTATGCTAGTGGTATCTATTCAAAAGTCTTTGGAGCAGCAGAACTTAGAATCCTTTCGTTGCAAAGGAGTCCTTGTTTCAGGCGTTGGGTTGTAACCTTAACTCATTCACTATTGTTAATAAAGAGAATCCTTATTCCAAATGTGTTTCGAATGTCTTTCATGTATCATGGTTTGATGAAATATTTATGATTAAGCACTCTATATACTGTTTATCTAACCTGTCCTATATACATGTATAAGCTTGCACTTGGAGGATTTGCTCTTTACAGGTGAAGGAGAAACATCCTTGAATGCTTTGGAGGAGAAGCAGAGTGGGAGAAGACAAAGCTTGGATCAACCGTCGTGAATTGATTGAGTCCATCCTATCTTCTTGTTTCCTTTCTGTACTTTAAAGTTGATTTCCTGCAAGTTTTAAGAGTACGTTGGTAACCCCAGAGCTTCGGTTATAAGGTGTTTATTCCTGAACAACATACACCTGGAACAAAATATTTCTATTATCAATTGCCATGATCTATCTGATAAAAAACAATTGATTATGAAGCATTTTTCTCTTTGGGTCGTATCAAGGAGGAGAGGATAGTTACTAGGGGGGCCTTAATTTTACCTTAATTAGATATAAGGTTTGGGGGAAAGTCACTGGGTTGGATAGATTTGAAGATTTCTTTCAACGTGATTTAGAATATGTAGGTATAGTAGATGTGGAGCCTATAATGCTTGTGCTAACCTAGAGGAACAATAGAACTGGTGAAGTTAGGGAATGTAAGAGATTAGACATATTTTTTATTTCAAATAATCTACTAAATGAATCAGGTAGGATGAGATCATGGGTGGAGATAGGGGGAGGTCAAACCACCTACACATTCTTATTCAAATGAAGAAGTGGAATAGTTAACCAACCAATCCCTTCAAATTTAAACATATATGGATCAAAGAAGAAGAATTTTAGGAGATTGTTAAAATAGTGGGTTGGTTATGATGCAACTTCTATAGAGACAACTAGTTTTCATTTGCAAAATCTTTGAAGAAGTAAAAGTGGTTATGGATTCTTGGGTTACATATACACATAACAAAATGGATAAGGATTTGAAATATGGTGAACATGATAATGATGACCTCTCTGAAATGAATGTTGAAGGGAGTTTTAGGGAGGAGGAAAATCTAAGGGTTTAAGAGTTAGAAAATATATGGAGAATTTTTTTGGAATGGAGAGATGTTGAATGGAGGATGAAAAGTAGGGTTGTTTGGATTTATAAAGAAGATGAATATAAAAATTTGATCACCATTATGCAAACCATGGGAAAATCATTAAGACAATTTAGGGAATTAAAAATGATGTAGGTAACCTGAACAGGAAATTCTTAGAGTTAACAGTTATAGAAGTCTTTTTTTAGTCCATCTATAAAGGACTAGTCAAGACAGATATCCATTAAACCTACAAATGATTCTTAGTATCATTTAAGATAAAATTCCAGGTCCAAATGGATGGATAGTAGAGTTTTTCCTAGGGTTTTATAAGCTATTGTAAGAAGATCTAATGAGGGTTATAAAAGAGGTCAAAAACTCTAGTAAGGTATTAGGATATTTTAATTCAAAATTTCTAGCATTGATACCTAAAAAGTACAAACATGAATCCTTTGAAGAGTTCCAACCAATTTCATTTTGTGCCTATGAATTATAGTCAATACTTTGGCAGTCAATATTAAAAGAGTTTTCTCTAAAGTTCTCTCTAGAATATTTTGGTCTTGATCCTGAAGATAGATTCATAAATCCATAGGGGAAACGCAAGAGGGACTTCGTACAATAAAAACAAGGAAATACCATACCATGGTTATGATGTTAGATCTATCAAAATCCTATGATAAAACACACTGGTTATACTTAAGATGAATGCTTCTTCATTGTGGTTTTATCCTTCATGTGACTAATTGGATAATGGGTTGTATATGCTCTATTTCTTTTGGTGTGTTTTTTAATGGCTCTACTTCAAAAATAATTATAGCTACAAGCGAGTTGAGGAAAGGAGTCCCTTTGTCCCCCTTGTTATTCTTACTTGTCATTGAGGGGTTAAGAAGGGCTATAAAGGAAGCAGAAAGGCAAGGTATCATTACAAGGATAAGAACTGGAAAGATAGTATCCTTGACTACCATGTTATTTGTTGATAATGTTTTGTTCTTTTCTAATGGTTCTTTGAGGAAGGCAAGAAAATTGTAGGAAATTATGGAAAATTATGGGATTGTTGTGGGAATGGAACTAAATGTATATAAATCTTCAATTTGTTTTAATCCTGTTAACACTAAAAAATGTTCACCTAGCTCTACATGGTCTACACCATATACATACATCATATTCCTAACATATGTCCCTTACGTTTGACCTTCACAATTGTACTTCTACCAAAAAATTGTCCAAAACATCATTATTTACTATGGTTCACCCTCACCCTCTCCCAAAAAAGGGTCAAAACCCCTAAAAAAGAGAAAGGGTCAAAAAACCACAGGAAAATACCATGGGTCAAAAAATACCATGAGTCACCACCTTGGGTGAAAAATCCCTAGGACCATACTATAAATACATTGTGAAGGGCTCTCCCAAAACACCTTTTTCTTATTTTCATTTATGAGTACGTTGTGATACTTTTTCTCTCAGGTATTCACATACTCCCTTGCCACCATTCTCATTCCATACAATTCGCACGATGTACATTAACACATTCTCCATACCCATTTTGGATCCAATCCTCATTTGACAAATTTCTGTGGAGACAACTGTAGAACCAACCTATGGAGCTGCGAAACCACTTCCAAGGACAGCTACGATGGCCCACTTTACAGGAGAAAGGTGTGATCATTGCTTTTATTTATTGTGTTAGTTTAGCCAAGATATATGTTAAAAATGATAAAAATATTTTCTTTTTGTTATTATTTTAGTTTGCTTTTGTATTTTCCATTGAAATCTTCCTTATGATTATAGTGATCTAAGGTTGGTGCTTCTGCACATAGCTGGGGAGAAATCCCCACTACAGTTTTTGCGACTCCACTCGGTCGATCTATTTGGATCTCAATTTGTGTAGGTTTCCATTGGTTTGTTTTGATTTTCTGCCATCAGTCGTAACAGATCATGCCCTCTCGCAGTCGATCTGAACCCTTGCTGCATCAGTTCCTACTCCCCCGACCCTAGCCAACTCTGCTTTTTAATTTTTTCTCAGTTCGATCTGAGTCGCTCTTATCTGGCCAAAATCCACGACCCATTTGCTCCTTTGCGCCCAATAAGCGTGACCTAGGTCGCGCCTATAGGCCCAATAAGAGTGACCTGGTGTAAAAACCCAGATCACTCATGTCCTGGCTTTCGGAGTGACCCCAGTTTCTCCTATGAGTCAGTTTTCAGTGACCTAATCGTGCTTAGCCCTCTGTTTTGCGTCACTTGTCTGTTTTTTCCCAAATCAATCTTGTTTCAGCTTATGGTGCAACCCCGGCCGCTCTTGTGACTCAGTTTCGAGTGACACAGTCGTGTCTTACCCTCCATTTTGCATGACTTGACTATTTTCTGCCCAGATTGCAACTGTCCCTCTGTTTTGTGCAACCCAAACCATGCATGTTCTGTCAACAGGTGTGATCGACAATTTTTAGTCTATTTTTGTGCTTGTTTCAGACCCCTGTATATCCCAAACCCTGTCTCAACCTGTTTTTCTTTCCATATCTGATCTTTTATAGCCCCTTAGTGTGTTTTAGATCCCCCCTGCTTCATTTATGAGTTTCCATAGTTGAGCTCCATAGTTGAAACCCCATGCTTGTTTCCTACGTTTGATTAAAACTTCCTTTAATACTCATTTGTTTTAAGCATAATTTCATTATTGGAAGAAAAAATTAGTTTGCAACTTTATTGTTCATTACAGTTATTTACTACATTATATTTGCATCCTGGCAATGATATTGGAACATCTTCGTCATGGATTGTTGGGTTTGACATACAGTTGCACACAATTCACACCACTAAGTGAAACGCTCGGTTCATGACCCCGAGCAGAGCCTTAAAATTAACTTAAATACAAACCAACATTGTAACCTTGCTTGAGGATAAAACAATCTTGTAGTTAAGTTAGGAATTTGGGGATAGGCACTACAACAAAAACTGGATTTAGCGTCTCTTTTTGCATCCTTTTTTGCATCTAGACCATCTTTTAGTGTATTTTTCTTCATTTTTTTGGACAAAATGGCACAATTTCACAGGTTGGTGCTATTTTAGGCGTTTTTTGCGTCCTTTTTCTAAATCTAGCGCAAATTGTGGCATAATTTGCACCGGGTTTTGCACCTGGTTATGCGCCAGGTTTTGCATCAGGTTTTGCGACAGGTTTTGAGCCTAGTTTTGCACCTAATTTTGTGCCTAGTTTGTACATATACTCTTGTTGCGCCCCCTTTTACGTCCATGTTTGCTTCAACTTTTACGCCCTTGTTTTCATCCACTTTTGCATCCACTTCTGCTTCTTTTTTTGCATCCCTTCGTGCGCCAAGTTTTGCATCAAATTTTACATCCTGTTTTGAGTCTAGTTTTGCATCTCATTTTGTTTCAGCCATTTTTGCATCCACTTTTGCATCAATTTTTTCGTCCACTTTTGCACCCACATTTTCATCTCTTTT
>LPNX010590789.1:0-19777 GCA_001517045.1 Pseudotsuga menziesii | reverse complement strand
GGATATCCAAACATTCATTTCCCAAGTTGTACAAATGTTTTACCTATATTTAATTTTTTTTAACAATTATTATCACATAGATAACCACATGTTCATGAAAATTAATAAGGATAAATTAACTAACCCTTTACTATGAGTTTTTTTTCCTTCTAATTCAAAAAATATATTTTCACATAACTCACCATATATTTAACAATTTTAGCAACAATAAAATAACTTACACTTACAATGACTTATTTTCCTTTTTCCTTATATTAAAAAAAACTAATCAATATAAAACAACTCAAAATTCTTTCTTAAACACTCCACTCCAATAATATAGTAAAAATAATAAAAACATTTAGATCTCTTCAACATTAACCCTAAACAACAACATTTAACATAGCTAAAACTTATAAAGAATATTGTTTTTAATGTAAATAAAAAAAACATTACTTCAACGTAAAGCATTACCACTTGATCTTTATTAATTAATCATATTACACTCTCAGGATTAAAGCAATCTTACATAGTGGTGGCACACATGTTTATAAATATTACACTTAACCATCTCTATGTTGGACTATGAAAAAATGTAATTCAATATAAGTTAAAACTTAATATATGTTATAGATTTTAGTTTAGCTATACATAAAACATGAAAAATATAAGATTTATGTAATAAACTTAAATGTAAGTAAAAAAGATGACATTAAAGTGGGAAATATATTCCTGACAAGTCCCTAGAAGAGGGACCCCTTTTAATCCAATGTGGCAAACAAAACCTCCAAAAGCTTGTGCTTCCAAGACAAGCCTAGAAAGTTGGTTTAAATCAAGGGTGTAAGGCTTGACCTACTTGAATATCCACAAATAAAGCAACAAAGGTGGTCACCACCTCTACATGCAATGTAAATAATGCGTGCTTCTTAATGAAGAACATACTTTAAAATATAAACTTTATAAACTTTGGCATTAACGCCAAACAATTCCATTTATGGATACAACTTCAAAACCATCGATACCAATAGCAACCAAAAATATTAATATTCAGAATCCGTCGTCATTGTTGTTCAAGGAAAACCCTTTGAAAACTCCATGAAACCAAAAATTCCATGGAGATGGGAGAAGGCATTGCACATTTTTAATCTTCTCAACCAACGATGCTTTGTAGAAGACTCCATTACGTATTGCAGGATTTTGGAGATTTTCATCGAGGCGAGAGAATTGGAAAAAGGAAAACGCGTCCATGGTCACATGATAAAAATTGGGTTCTAACCTGATGTTTGTTTGGCTGCTAAGCTTGTTAGTATGTATGCCAAGTTTGGTTGTATTGAGGATGCACATCAAATGTTTGACAAAATGCATGTGCACAATTTGGTTTCATGGACTTCTATGATAGAAGGATATGCACAACATTGTTATGGCAGAAAAGATTGGGTACTCTTTTGCTTGATGATGGAAGAGGGAAAAAGGATAAATTAGTTTACCATTGTCAACATTCTACGGGCATGTGCAAGCTTGAAATAGGGGAAACAAGTGCATTCCTACTGCTTTAAAACTATATTTGATATAATTTATCTATTTTTTGTGGGATTATTGCTATGTATGCCAAATGCGGAGATTTACAGAGTGCCCAACAGATGTTACAGAATGCATGAACCAAATGTCGCTATCAGGGAATGCAATGATATCCAGTTATGTGAGGCATTGGTTTTCGTAACTGGCATTTAATATCTTTAGACAAATGCAACCAATGATTTACAGAGTGCCCACCAGATGTTACAGAATGCATGAACCAAATTTCCCTATCAGGGAATGCAATGATACCCAGTTATGTGAAGCATAGGTTTGCATAACATGCGTTTAAAATATTTAGACAAATGCAACCAATGGGATTGAAACCAAACCAAGCTGCCTTTTTAGTGTTCTATATGCTTGCACTGGGATGACCTCATTGGCATATGGCAATCAAATCCACGCCCACATTTTGAGAAGAGCATTTGAATCTAAAATTGTTGTGGGAAATTACATTGTTGACAAGTATACTAAATGTGAGACTATGGAGTATGTACACCAGTTGTTTGATAAAATGCGTGAACGACATATAGTTTCTTGGAGCAATATGACTGTAGACTATGGTAGGTTTGGGAGAGGAAGGGATGTGATAGAGGTATTTCAAAAAATGCAGCATGCTGGTATGAAGAAAAATCATATTAATTTTGTTTGGGTTCTTGTTGCTTGCAAGCGCGCAATCCTAGTTGATGAAGGTTTGCATTACTTTGATTTTATGAGACACCATCATTACATTACCCCACAGGTCGAGCATTATTCCTGCATGATGTATCTACTTGGTCATGCTGGGCACCTTGATAAGGCACTTGATGTGATAAGAAATATGCCATTTGAACCAGATGTTGCTTTGCTCGGTGCTTGTAGAGTGTATTCCAACATTGAAATAGGAAAAATTGCATTTGAACTGGTTTTTAAGCTCGACCCTCAATGTGTTGGAAATAACGTCCTGCTGTCAAACATCTATGTTATTGCAAGTAGGTGGGAAGATGTAGACAACGTAAGAACAATGATGAAAGATAAAATTGTGAAAAGAAGACATGGTACAGCTAGATTGAGGTCAATACCAGAGTGCATCCATTTCTTATAGGAGATCGAACACACCCACAAACTGAGTTGATCTACGCAATGCTGGGTAGCTTGGCTCTGCAGATGCAAGAAACAGGTTATGAACACTATGAAATTCATTTAATTCTCATTTGTACTGCAGAAAGACAGGGATCATTATGAGGTTATTCCCCGAAATAGTAAACTCGTATACCAGCAAAGTGGATAGTTGATTGACAGCACCAAAGCGAGTGTAGACTCACACTGGATTCTTTGAAGGTAATCTATCAGGTTCTTTGAAGAGATTTAATATTTTTTTGGAAAGATAAATATCAAGGTTTAGTTCAATGCATTAATAGAACTTATTTGTGAATTTATTCATTTATCTTTTTGATGCACTCAAATAGGGCTTGTCGCAACTCTAAATGATTATCCATCTATATAGAATTCCTGATGGGATTTTAGTTGTACAAACACTATGATCAAGATTTGGAATTTGTGTATGGAGGTTTCCACAATAGTCACGTTCTAGAAAATTTATGGGGTTAAACTCTGTTGAATTTTAAAACTTCTTGACATTTCTAATGGACACTTCATGGTCTACTCATCATTAGGGAATTCAAATTAAGCTTTGATATTTTAAGCATTTCGTCTTTCCTCCTATTAAATAATAATTTTAATCATGTGTTAGTATTTTTTTCAAAATGGTTAACCTAATTGTCCCCTATTTATTTCCTCTATAGGATCACTCGAGAGTTGGTTCTATCTATCAATGATTTATTTGAATCCTTGATGATGGGTGGAGTGTCCCATATTGTCCTATTTTTAGGTGGTTGTTGATCACATATTGTTTGATTTTGAGGTATTTGTTGACCATATGCACTAGCTAGTGAGGAAAAGTGCACTACTTGGAGTTATTCTTGGCTTTCTAAAATCATATTTATCTAGTAAAAAGAGCACTCTATGCGGAAGATATTTTTGGTATCGTGTTTGTCCAAGGAAACTCCTATTTATCCAATCATAGAGGGTGCACTAGTTTGGGAACATCTTTTCCACTCGAACTCATCTTTATCTATTCAAAAAGACCGAGTTGTTGATAGTCTTGTTTTTGGCATGCTTTATCTTTATTTCGGAAGCAAAAGGAGGGTGCACTTGTTGATGGAATGAACTGAGTTTCTTTTTATGCATGCTTTATATCCATGTTATCTCAGGTAGGATACACCACTTAGGTTATGATTAGGCCGACTTTATCCTCTTTTAGTCATCTTTAATCAACACTTGATAGTTAGGAGGAGGGAATATTTTTAGGTTTCCCACATTATGTTCATGTTTTCGGGGAATATTTTTAGGTTTCCCTGTACAAATAATTAGTTGATGGATGCATTTTGTGGATTTCTAATTATGCTTGGATCTATTTTTAATCAGCTTAAGGGAGGTGCCATTATGAGTGGTATTATCAGTATGTTTTATCTCCTGAACTAAGAGTGAAAGGCACAAATATGGCTTGATAAAAGAAGAATCAGGTTCACTATCTATCAAAGTTTTATCCGAATCCCCTAATGATGGGTGTTGTGTGACGTAATGTCCCCAATTTTGGGTTCTATTGCTCTACAAGTGGAGATGACTGTTGGGGTAATTTGATGTTACCAGTGAGCTCATAGCATTAAGAGGAGTTTAGAGGATCAGTCTTTCCCTGTTAGTTTTTTATTTCAATGCAATTTGACCATTCCCTTAATTTGGGAGTAATAATTAACATAATTTAATTAAAGTCTCTAAAGTTGTTATTTTATCTAAATTATCTAATCGGGCGCCTCAGTGTAATAGCTGGTTGGAATTGGGATGGAAAGATTTAAATGTTGGGATGATGAAAAGTGACTTCCATTTCTCGGAAATGTTTTAAAGCAAATAAATCACTTTATGGAGTAAAAAGAATAAATTATTAAAGTGAATTTTGAGGAAATATTGAACAAAAAATTATAAAGTCACTTTTTTATTAATTATTGAGTGGGAAACGTGAAAAGGGGATAAAAGAGAAATTGGAGTTCATTCTCTCATGATTCATGACTTTTGGCTCTTTGGATGGAAACCCTCACCCTAACTGATTGTGAGAGGGATAGGGTGATTGTGAGAGGGAATATCGATCAGATCTTTCATTGTACTTCATTGCAGTGGAAATGAAACATGCATACTTGCAGACTTACAGAAGATTCTCAAAGTTATTGGTGATTTTGTGGAGGGTGCCCTTGAACGTGGGCATTTTCAGCTTCATATATCTCGTGACCACCTACATCTCTGATGAAAAAGGGTCAATTTACTTTACCTTTGCTGAGTATACTGTCATAAATGAAGGCACTACATTTGGTAGGAAATGTGGGGCTATTGTTGTGAAAGAGGCTGCTTTCCTTGAGAGGGCGATTTGGAGAAAGAAAAATGGAAAACCATCTTCTAGAGAGAAGGCAGCTTCCTAGAAGGACACGGACATTTTCAGTTTCATATATCTCGTGACCACCTACAGCCGTGATGAAAAAGGGGGATACTACATTAGTCCACATGTCAGTTTCTGTTTGGATGCTGCTGAGGTAGCATTGTGTGGGTATTGTCACTTTCACCTTGATCTCCAGCAGGTTATCTCACTCATGATGTAATTCAAAATTTTGAGACTCAATGATTGAATTTACTTTCAAGTTAGCAACAATTGCATCTGTCAGCCATTTCTTGATATCTTAATCCATTAGTTCCTTCGTGCTGTTATATTTCTTTGCAAAATATTTATCTATTCTTGAAATCATAGAATGAAGAGTATTTTTGTTTAATAACTGAGCCTCCTTCCTCAATAGAGCTTCCTGATGTGATACGCTCTCATACATTTTAGTCATTAGATTGATTCTCTTCTCAATAGGTTCACAATCAGTTACTAGTTCTATCAGCAATTTTATTTTGTAATTCCAAGCTTTCTGCATTCTGATCGAGTGCATATCAATGGGTAATCAATGTCATTGGGCATGTATTATTAGTTGTCATTACGTTGTACAACATAGTTAGTGATGATAACATATTTTGATGATTTCGAGAATCATAGTGCAAGTGAATTGATTTGCAATAAGTTGCAAATGCATCTCTATTCTATATTTTCAAAATACCTTGTTAATGGAATCGTAATTGACAAAAATTGATTTGGCTGGATACTAAGATTTTATTAAGCACATTAGATATCCCTAAATGAATACAAACTATATATATTGACCAATTGGCAGACATGTTTCAATGATTTTCAAAAATATCAGTTGGACAAAGAAATCAATTGACATTCTCTAAAAAGGCACTATCCATAATCTTGTAGATACAGAGGCCAAGACTGTTTCTCTAGTGCATTTTATGAAAATTAGTTCTTTTATATAATTCTGATATCCTAGCACACTGGGTTAGCTAAATTGGTTTGGACTGACCAGTTTCAAGATAGATTTCACCAAGAGATCATGGTTCAAATGACACTCATCAGTGTTTTCCTCTGACTAAATTTTAGAAATTTATAATTTTGGATTACTGAGAACATCAAATCAAGTCAGACCATGTGTACTATAGCCCCCACCAACCAAAAAAATCAATAAAACATTACCGAGCTTGGCATGATTTCATACAATTTCTCAAGATAGTATGATTTCGTAACTAGAATTTTCCACGAACTTTATAACTCTTCCTGAACAATGAAGATAAATTTGTACTAATGGCATTTCCATCCCAACTAGAGAAAGTGAATGTCACTGTTAGAAACTTAGAAAGTACAGATGGACATTATTCACTGAAATGAAAGCACCAAAATAAGAGAAAACAGGAAATAAAACGATCAAACTTTTTTTCCAAGTGTCTCACAGATCTTAAACATTGCTTGACCAATGTTATTCAAGGATGTGATTAATTCCTGTTGTGCTTTAACCTTCTCCTCCTCAATATATATCATCCTTTGAACACTCAGGATATGATCTTTCAAATACTTTTCATCTATCTCCATTCGTTGTTCAAACATACTACAATACTTATCATGTTGTTTTAGATGCCCCTGCTCAGTTAGCTTAAGATTAGAAATGATTTTCTTATTGTTTTCAACCAAAGTTGATTTTATCCCTGATGTCATGGATCCTACTTTTCACTTTTTCCCTGTAAAATGGTTGTCTCTATCAATCGAAGCATCCCTTTGTAAAATGGTTGTCTCTATCAATCGAAGCATCCCCTTGATTCTTGAGTGGTGTCTCAAGCTTCATATTCTTATGCAGTGGGGTATTTTATTTTATTTATTATATAAACACCCCAATACTCCGGGGGATTTTTTATTGCAAATCGTTGCCATAGCTGAGGCAAGCGGAGGGAGCATAGGGCACGCACATAGGGGTTTTTCGCAAGAAACTAATTCGCTGGTTTTCCATTCTGCATCCCATCAATACCCTTTTTTCCCTCAAGGGTTTAGCATTGCTGGAATTCAAGGTTATTGTTTTGATGAAAGGACCCATGGTGGTGGCACCATCCATGGAATGTTGATTGTATTTCACTACTACATTTCGATCCAAAATCCGATGGAAAAATCCGACGGCGCGTGGATTTCTCTTTTTAAACTTACCAAAAATCACAAGGATACATTTTTTTTTGTAAATGTGGCCACAAGCATCGGTGAAGCGACGGCTATTCTCATAACCATCACTTAAGCGTCGGTTAAGCGATGGCGCGTTAGTAAGCGTCGCTTAAGCGATGACGCCTTTTAGCCATATGTTTAATCCTATCTGGGATAAAGATATTGAGTGGAGGTGAAAAAGTTTAAATTCAATATTCCTAAAATCCATCCCAAAGGTGGATTGGGGCCTATGAAATTCAAATATTTCATACCATTATCACTTTGCAATTACATATATAAGATAATTTCAAAGGTGATAGTTGTTCACCTCAAGCCTCTTATTTCAATGGTGATATCTATGAAATAGTTTGTGTTCCCCAAGGTAAGATTGATTCGCAAGGCTATCAACTCATACTTGGAAGGTATGCACTTGATTAATACCTCTCATATTCTTGTGACTATCATTAAATTATTATTTCTAAATATTATGATTGAATATATTGGCTTTATCCAATACTCCTTATACTCCAAGTGGCATTTATTCTAGATATTGTAAAATGGATCATGGGTTGTATAATATCCTCCTCTTTTGCAATATTAATAAATGGTTAAGGATCCAAATTTTTCAATCCTTCTCAAGTTCTAAGAGATGGGTTCTCATTGTCCCCCTATACATTCCTTTTAGTTGTTAAAGGATTAAGTATAACTACTCATATAGATAGAAGACAAATGAATATTTAGAGGATCGCTATATGTAGTAATGAGTAATTGAGTCACTTGTCATTTATGAATGATATTATTCTATTTTTTCTTAATTCAATGGAGGGAAGACACTAGAACGATATCATTATTTTATTTTTCCATACCATGGGCATTAAAGTCAACAATAATAAATCTATGTTGTATTTCCCTAAAGAGTTTGTTCATATGAGGAATTTTGGTGACGATGTTTTACATTAAATAGTGCATAATTTGGAGGAAGGAATTGAATATCTAGGTAAAATACTCAAACCTAACAAGTATGGAAAACCATACTAGTATTGGCTCATTGCTAATATTGATAAGAAGGTGAATTTTCATGGCAACCAATGTCTCTCTCATGGAGATTGACTTGTGCTTATCAAATAAGTTTTGGATACCATTCCATTCTATTGGCATCGGGGAATGGTGTCATTGGTTGGATATATAGCACTTTTGGGATACAAATCCTTTTGAGTACCTTTATAACATTACATGAGATAACATTACACGCTCTATTGAAAGGGTTTCCGCAGATTTGAGGAGATTTTTCACAGTACATGAGATTTGAGGAGATTTGAACGACTGCGAATCCACGCCACCATATTCTATTGTTTCCATCCTTGCCCAATTCTGTGATTTGAACGAATTGAGGAGACTGTGATTTGAATGAGTGATCATCAGAATAAAGGGGCGGATTCTACATCGATCTGAACAATGGTTGGAGGGAAATCTCGAACAGTTATATAATATCAGACAAGGGTTTGAGCGAATCTCTGCGGTGTCAGATACACTCCTGTGTGGCGATCAAATCTCTGCGGTGGCAAATATACTCTAGCAATCAGGGTTTGCAAGGCTAATCAGCTGCGACCATAAATGGGCCATTCGGCTTATTATCAGAGTTTATTTCTGTAATATTTTTTGTCTTGACAATAGTTTTTGTTGTGTGTGATTTCGTGTTATTCGCTCTCTTGTGCTGCTTATGTTAATAGGCCTTGCAGGCCTGGCGATGCGAGTTACTACAGTCAGCTTGGTTTGCTGTAGATGATCGGTGCTAAAACCTAATACTCGTGGGCGGGGAGGGTACTGAACAATTTTCCATTTGGCCACAGTCCAGTATCCTCTTTCTCGTTCATGTCATGCTTGTAGCCACCCTACCTCATTCTCTTTTTAGAGCTTTCATTGGAAATACAATGTTTTCTAATGGATGGGGTATCTAGATCACCTTAATGGATCGTTTGGTGTAGGCATTAATAGCTAGCTCACCAGACATAGGTAGAAGGATCTCAGTTGGAAGATGAGATGCAGGGGCGTATTCTAAGCATCTATTTTCCAAAATCACTTGACTTCACAAATCTGGGTGTTGGTGAATAAGGCGGGCAAGCAACTGTATTTTATTCTAATTTTTGGGAACAGATTTTGATGTGATAACTTCTGCCCTATTGTAGATCAAAATTTGATCTGTTAAGCACTATTTGGGGTAACTTGGTCATAATGCTATGCAAAACATCAAGGAATAAAGTTATACAACTGACATTATAAACTACCAATTGAGAAGGATCTTGGTCTCTAGGACAAGTAAGTTTTAACAAAATCAACATTACTTTCCCGAGAGTTGGTCTTTAATATTTAGCCACTTTCTTTTGGTGAACAATAGGATTCTGGTCAGGTATAGATTTTTCATTTCAGTTTTGAGTGACATCAGCTATGAGGCAAACGTTATGCACATTCTATATTGACATTGTTGTTTTATAAGAAGCATTAACCTGTCACTGTCAGCCTGATCACATCATACATACTCCTGCCTGCCTGTTGAATCATCCAGTGGTATATGCTTGTTTGCTTGGATTTCACTGGTATCACATATTACTTGACATGTGTTCCATTTTATTTTTATTTCAAGGCTAAGTATTTTCCTAGGCTTTTCAAGTTCTTGCTCCTAGCTTGCATGTGCAATTTCATAGAGGAAGTCTCGTTCTATAGATTTCTTGTTAATTCGATCCTTGTAATATGGTAGCTTCCTTTTACCTTTTTGATCTGAAATTACAGAGATTGCATTTTAGTGATGAAAAACTGTAAGTTTTTAACCGCTGCATTACTGAATAGGCTTAATCTGTGCAACATTTTGTGTCTTCAATGACTGCCAACAATGTATTCAGCGGGTATACCAGGGAAATAGAAACTAAGAACAGAGCTTCTAACATGCATACAGTAACACTGAAATTTGAGATTACGGTGACAGAAGGAACAATACCTGCATTCAAGATTCTGCTATCAATGAAATGATAATGAACTCACAAAATACATAATGCACACATTAACGCAAGGGTTTATCATTTATGTGGAGAAAACCATCTTGGGATGTACAAATTCCACTTCCAAACAAATACTCGGTTTTATTGAAGGCCATTAATGGTTACAGAGCTCTCTATCTCAGATTCATTGCATTTGGTTACCATGTCTGCATACAGATGGTTTTGAGTCTCCTACAACATTTGGCTGTGAACTCCCTTTCTATTTTTCTTTTTCAGCTGGAAGAAGAATGGCCTCTATTTTCCCTTGGCCAGGAAAGTTGTTGGCCAACTGCCCATTCATTGGCGAGGTAGTTATGAAAATGTGGTACTTAAATGCCTTGTTGACTGGGCTTATTCTTCCAATGCATTTGGAGAGGGCCATGTTGACTGTTGGCTTCTTCTAGCTAGATCTGTTACAGATCAAACCTCCTCAATTTGAAGGCTTTTGGTTCCACAAAAGTTCAATTGAGTTTGGTGGTAGTTGCATTCCATGCTCCAATTCTCTCTGGAGAAAAAACACCGTTGCAAGACACATTCCATGCTCAGCCTCTCTTTGGAGGCAAACCAGTATTTGAAGATTCGGCTCTGGAGCTTGATTATCCTGCACCTGCAGTTTGTAAGTGTGATTACAAGTTACTTACTTGCATTGATTGATATCTTGGCTTGATTGGATGAAACCAAATTTTTTTGGCTCATTTATACAAGCATTAACTAGAAATGGATTTCCATCTTCAATCAATCTATATTTATGCTGTAATTTGAGGTTATATGGCCATGTGATCCCACAAATAAGTGATGTCAAAGGTTATGTCATAGACATCTAATGGGACTACATCACAATCCATTTCATCAATGAAATGAACTTATATGCCAAATTTGATCTCACATTGTCTGGCAGAGCCATTGCAATGGATGATGTTCTAGATGCTTGTTGGTATTTAATCCCAAGTTCTGCACTAACACCTATGAGATTGGATTCTTCTGACTTCACTGGCCAAACAATGCAGTGACCTTATTCAACATCTTCATTTGAATCTTGATGTTGAACAACTGTTCTCTCATGGCACTGAGTTTTTTCAACTCATCCTCATTAGCTGGTGGTTTTTCAATTTTGTATGCTCATACAAGTGATCTTCCCATCTAGTTTGGAGTCACATTATAATTCTTGTCCCTAAATATTGGTGAGAGCTTGCTTCGATGCTTTCTTCTGATTTCTAGGATGCAATTCCAAGGGAAATTTCCAGCATTTTGTCTTGGTATGGCCATCTATACTACAATAATTGCAAATAGCAATGATTCTCACCACTGTCCTTCGACTGAGCAGCTTTGTAGGTCATCCTCCTGTCATGTTGTTGGGCACCATATTTTGTGTTTCCTATTGCTCCATTATGTGCTGGTAGCAATGCTTGCATTCAAGAGTCTGCTGAATATAAATGAAATGATAATGAACACAGAAAAGACAGCATGCACACAGTAACACTGGAATTTACATGGAGAAAACCCTCTTCGGAAATAAAATATTCATTGGGAAGCTGATACTCTTCTTTATTAAAGTAGATTATTGATTACAGAGCTCTCTATCTCATATTCATAGTGCATTTGGATACTGTGACTGCATACTGATGGTCTAGAGTCTGCTACAACGTTTCAGCTGTGAATTATCTTATCTTATTTCATGATTGGGTACTCCGATAAACTTAATCATCCTTCTTATAGCCATGTATCTCTATCTTTCAGCCAATCACAACACTAGTGCAAGCATTTCTCTTCTTTGCTACAAAACCCTTTAGGAAATCCATCCTAGCAAGTGCTCCAATGTTAGGCAAGAAGATTCCATTTACTGATTTTTGTCTTGGAAAACTTGGTACGTTAGTCTCTAACTCAGATAGTTGGAAATCAACAAAGAAATGTGGGTAACAAGTTTCTTCCTTGCCCAATGCCTTTGCTCACACTACAATCACAAAATTCTCATCTAGTTCAGTCAATCCTCATCTTCTACCTATGACCGAATTGTTTGGTTTGCTATAGGCTTGCATAGGTTCTCAACCTCATGATTTCCAGGTGCATGTTGCGTTGATGAGATGAGTTCATTCTTGAGATATAATTTGATTTCCATTCTAGGATGGGAGGAGAATATTTCCAAGAGAAAATTATTGCTCATATATACCTTGGATGGCCTGAGGTATATGTGCCTCCCCAAAATGTAATGAATTTTTGTATGAAGCAAATTGAACTCTTGGGATATTATTTGATTTCCATTCTAGGATGGGTAGAGAATCTTTCCAAGAGAAAATTATGGCTCATATATACCTTGGATGGCATGAGGTATATGTGCCTCCCCAAAATGTAATGAATTTTTGTATGAAGCAAATTATAATTTGTTTCTCTTCTAGATTGAGGTTTGTGGCCTGGAAAAAAGTTGTCCTATGGTCTCCAATTCATGTCCATGGATTCTTTACTGTCCTTTTTATCAATTGAGCAATGTCCTATAGGTTCTCCTCAGTGATGCTTTTCTTTTCTAGTTACCAAAGGGCTCATCCTCACTACAACTCCATTAGGCCTTTGTGGAACACACTCTCTCATTAGCTGTTTCTTAGATTTTTGGTGGTTGTCTAAATAGGATTTTAGTCTACACAGACATAATGTTGAATTAGTTTTCCTCGAGTTCAGGGCTAGGGCTTAGTTGCTAGGCCAACAATTTTTACATGAAAATATTCCTTCTGTAATCACCCCTGAAGTATGAAGCAGTGTAGAATGCACTTGAAAACTGGTTGCACTATTAAGAAGCAGTGCAAGAAAACAGTTTGCAGCAAGAACATAATTCCATATGTAATGTCTATCCCCATTGCTTACAAGTGCACTTTTTTTACTAAGTAGTGTTGAATATTTATTTTCTATTCAATTATTGCTGTGCTCCATGATTCCCACATCAATATAAGTTATTTAGCCATTACTCTCTTAAGACTGCTGCACAACCTACCCTGCTTTGGTTCCCTCTTACAAAGCTGTCAAATTTCAGCTTATATCTTCCTCTACTGTCTTCGATGTTTATGGTATCGCTATGGTCATCAGGTTAATAAATGAAGGATTATGTTGCCACTTTCCAGTGTCTGTCAAAAAATCTGTAACCAGTAAAGATATTTACCAATTACTCTCTTAAGACCGCTTCACAACCTACTCTGCTTAGCTCCTCTGTTGTAGAGCTGTCAAACATCAGCAATAGTTATTGACCATAATGCAAGGGAAAAATAATTTACATTTATCAACAATACTGATCAACTGCTTTAGTGTGAAATTGTCAAAAGCAATGGATCTTTGCCAAAAGGTTGCACTAACTCTAGTAACAAAGACATGGTCCATGCTACAGAATTGTTTACGGGTGATAAAGGAAATATGCAATGTGGACAAGGTTAGGACTTCAATGCAATGCATTGCAATATTTGGGTCAAATATTTGTAAACACTTTCAGCAATTGGGAAGTCTTATACTTTTTACTCATTAAGAATATCAACATGTTCTCATTTTAAAGATAAAGAGGGTCAATAAAAACTTTGTATATATTAGGAGCTTCATTATTTTAAGGCTTTAAGCTAACGTAATAGTATCAAACATAGTTATTTGTGTCCATGTGATGCCTTACATACGATTTCTATTTATATAATGTGCAACAAGTGGCATATCCACATTAATGATCCTTTATATATCAATTTGTATGATACAGTGATGATCAAGAGCAAATGATTTTGGATTTGAAAGCTAATTATTTGCAAGCTCAAGTGGATGAAGAGGTGTATATTCCGGATTACTCTGCTTATGTCAAGGTGGGTTTTTTCATTGAATAATTTTTTTTTCATTTGGCTACATATATTTTCCACTTTTGCTAAATATATCAAATGCTAGAAGCTGCAGAGTATGAACCCGTATATAATCTCTTCAATTTCTTTTTTGGATAATATATATTATGATATCAATGATAAACCTAGCCCTTGAGAGTAAAGATAAGATTTTTTGGGGGGAACTAGAACTATATCTAAAAAGCATTATACTTTGGTCTACTATCAATCCAGTCTTTTGAACCATTGTACCTGAAAGATCCAATGAGAGTTCTCTCTAGTATTGCATGCTTTTTAAAAGACATATCTAAATTATTTTGATTACCCATGAGCAGCCAGAGTTTAGAACTGGGCTTTCATCAATTTTATTCACTCTTTCTTTCCCAAATATTTCAAATATTTTGCATGTTTCTTTTTCCCTAAGAAATTCAGTTTCTTAATTACCTGTAATGCGCTTCAGGAACATCTGTACTGGTACAATGGATCCTTGAAAAAATATAGCTTGGTAATAGTCTATTGACTTGCAGACCTCCTCAGTAAAAAGCCTCTGCAAAAACTATATATCACCATGTGGGTTTAAATTTATGCCTAGTAAGCGTTCAAGTATCTTTAAACCTGGGTCTTGATTTTGAATTTGGAAAAAGATATATGCATTTAGCTAATAAGCATCAAACTGTAATCAAGTCCAGGATTTTGATATGAACCAGGAAAAAATGTCAGTGAATAGCAAACAGAAAGTTATGTTTTGGCCTATGCCTTATTAATTAAAAATAATTTTCTTACCTTCGCTTGAGCTTCCCCCATTAATTTTTCCTTGTTAGATTAAGCTACAGAATATAGGCCTATAAGGCTATATATAAGCCTTTTCATCTATATATTGGAAAATATATGTTATGATGTTAATCATAAACCTGACCCTTGAAAGTGAATGTGGGATCTTTTTAATAGGCTCGGATTATATCCAAAAAGCAATGTGGTTTACTCCACTACCTATGCATTGTTTTGAAGCATGATTCCTGAAACAATCACTGAAAATTATGTGTAGTATTTAATGCTTTCTTGGACTCATGTCTAAAGTGTGTTGATTATTGATGAATACCAGAGTCCAAAATTGAGATTTGATCAATTTTATTCACCTTTTCCCTTAAATTTTTCAAATATTTTCCATCTTCTTTTGCTGTCAGAATTTGAGTTTCTTGATTCTCTGTTAAGCATTTTCAGCAAATTCACGATAGCTTAACAGATGCTTGGAAAGGGTACCTTGCTAGTAGAGTCATAGCTTAGCATATATCTCTAAAAGGATTTTTTTTGTTGAGATACAGAGTCCAAATCCCCTCAGTAAAAGGCTTCTGCAAAAAACCACATATGACTAAATGGATTTGAACTTATGGCTAGTAAGCATGAAAACATGTTTAAGCCTGGACCTCATGAGTAGACATCAATTGAATGTCATCAACATCCCAACACATTCAAACAGCAAAAGGTGTTGATGGAGTAATTGCATTGTACTTTTTGCAGATACAGCAAGGGTGTGTATTTTTAATAAGAGCCATTTTTATATTTCTGATCACTTTTATTTCTGGTGGATATTGCAGATGATATTGAAATTGAAGAAGATTTTTCAACTTCAACTGCATCGTCATCTTCTCCCGCTAGTAGTACAGGATTTGTCTATACAGGGAAAGATAGCTCCAAAGGTATTTGATGTTACAATATTGGTTCCTTGTGATCATTCATATTTGTGTAATAGATTTTTCAAGGTGATATTGGTCTCACAGTGTTTCACATATTTTTTGCAAAAGACAAGGAAAGTGATAGGAAAAAATTATTAGATGAAAAGACCGAGGAACTAAAGCCCAGAAAGAGAACCCCTGATGAAATTAAGGCTGCTTATGGCCATAAGAAAGATCTGGTAAGGTCTTTTATGTTATACCAAAGACTCCTTTTTATCAATGTTCCTTCGGTAGGTATCTTACTAACAAACGGTAAACTGGGGTGGCAGGGCTTGCAGTAAACAGGCTTCAAGAGCGGGGAGAGAAGCTACAGGTATATTTATAGATCTGAGATTCTAAAATTCAAATCGATGATATTTCAAAGTGTTAAGTTATTGTTGTATTTATATTTCCATCCAGCATGTAGTAGAATCCCAAGCACTCATATTTGGAGGAAAATTAGTTAAAACTTAAAATTGATTACAATATAGGAGAAAGATCTAGAATATAAACTTTATTGAATTGGAGTCAGTTGATACAATGACATCATCCCCTTTTATTTCATCAATTCGGTAGTTGTGCTACCTAATACTCTTATCCACTTTACTAACTAATGACCTAATATCACTTAAATAACATGAATTTATTACATTTCAACTTAGTATTGGAGTGTTACAACCTCCCTTAGCACGACAATACTATTTTGAACTGTTGCATGCCCTTCCCCTCTCGACATAAAAAACTTGTAAAGACGATTACAATATTAATATAGGAAACAAATTTTCACTGGTGTCGGGTTTTGGATTATGAGAATGACAGCTTTCCAATGTCAGAAAATCCAATAAACAGGACATCATCAGGATTCTTGTTCTCAAGTGCGAGCTCATCCAAAGCAGAAAAAATATCACAACCCCAAACCCAAAAGATGGAAACCATATGATGTGGACTCGGGCTCTCAAGAATGAGCTCCAGTTCTCTCAGGTCATTCTCTTTGGGTGTATTTCAAATTTTTGTCAATATTTTGAATCAGGCCCTCAAGGGTCTAGGTTTGGCTTGTTAATTTTTAGTTTGCAGTCCAAAACAATGCCTCGACATGAATGTATTTTATTTTGTACATATTCAATAGAGAAGTATCTCAATTACCAAAACAAGACAGTAACATGTGTATGAGTCAGGCAGAAAACAAATAAATAACATAAAAGCATGATCTTACGAACCTCTATCATGGCAAGCCAGCAACCAACCATGACAACCTACTCAACTTGTCCCACAATCTAAATATATTTAGTATCCTCTTCTTGCATTCCATTTGTTGTTTCAGGATCCTTTTTGTCAATTGATAAAGCCCGATTACCAGATTGGATATCATCAATAAAAATTTCATTCTTCTCTGGCATATGCAATGCATCTACAGAAACTACCCAAAGTGCCAACGATGTCACCCACACCACAAGTCCAAGAAGCCTCTCTAGGGAAGCCTGTACCTGAGAGGCACTTGCTCGAGTAGCCTCAGAAGTGCAATCCAATTCTTCAATTGTGTATCGTATTGTAAGAAATATTCCATGAATAAAGATGTGCTCACATTCTTTCACCAGATATTTCTCACCCTCTTCAATTCCCATTTTTAACCAGTCAATCTAGGACTGAATGTATTCTCCAATTGGAGTTCCAACATTATTTCTATGTAAGTAATTCTTTTCAAGCCTCTTATCACTCTTGCGTAGTAAACGAGATTCAAACAATTCAGACTCGGAAACATGATCTTGGGCAATTTTCATAGTCCAGCCAAGCTCCTGAACATACTTTATGAAGATAAGATGCAAATCCAATGCTCCTGCATCACTCTCTCTCACACTTGGACTGCTAACAAGATTTTTTGAACACCCGATAAATTCATTAACAGTGACCTTATTAGTGATTCCAGGTAGAGGAGTAGGAAACTATATAAGGATTTGAAATGCATTTTCTCTCAATTTGTCCCAACTATCTACAATAGTTCCAACGAATACTAGTGTGGAATCTACTAAAAGCATCCCTTGATCATATGGATGGTAGTAACTAGTACCTAAAGATGAAGACGATGCACATTGACTAGACTCTTGCTTTTCCAATTGATGAATGGACCAAACATTAATCATCACCAATAACAGCTCCATAGCCATGCTCTTCCTTTCCTAGGGAGATGAAGGATACAAAGATGAAAAAAGAAGGCGGCCCAACCACTTCATAAACTGGTCGAGTTCCCTTACACCTTCCAATATACTCTTATTGTATTTCTTATAATTTGCTGCAAGTGAATAACCTGTTTCTACACCATATATGCACACATTGCTGCTACCATTAACACATAATTTGGATGCAATTTGTTTCATTTTCCTTTCAATTGCAGTACGTACCCGTGAAAAAAACTTTCTGAAGAGCATAGCCCACTTCATTCCAAAAGCTGTAGAAGAGCAACACATGTTTAATGGAATTGCCATTCGCATCAGACTCAGCTCTAAGCTGGATACCAAGATTGATGTCTTCGTATTTAAGAACAACAATTCTACAACATCTATACGAAGCATATCATCAGTGTGAGTTAATAAAAAATTCATCCACTCAACATGCACTTGAACCTTGGACCCTTTTACAAAATCCACAGCCAAGCCATTTTCTTGCTGCCTAATCTCGTCACTATCATCTGAAAGCAATGAAGAATTGCAGTACCACTCGATGTCTCCTTCTAGAAAAGCAAGTGAATGAGCTACCTTCAACAAATAGATAGTCGCAACAACATTCTGATCAATTGTTAAATCTCCTGGAAGACCAAATTCTCCTTCTATTTCAACCCAACCGAATATGCCATTCATGCTTTCCGTTTTAGTGTCATGGTTGAAAATAAAAGCAAGCATGGTAAAAATTCCATCACCATCTATCACTGACCATGACAAATATTGAAGTCCAAGCTTAAAGTAGGTGGGTAGTCCCTCCTGTTAGCACTCAGAATTGTACCCAGGTTGTAGGGGGCACACTCCGAGGTAACAGCAAAACCACTTTAGGAAGATATTGATATTTCTCTCCCATAGAGGGATCTCTCAACACAAATCTTACAAAATCAAATGATAAACAATATTTAAGCATTCATTCATTTGGCTGAAACCAATCACATATCCATTGGGCATGGAGTCATATACAGGTAAAAGATCATAAAGATACATACACGAGAACTATCAAAGGCAAGATAATCACATCATTACAGTCATTAAGTTTGATCTGGGTGAAAAGGAAGAGATGAGAAAACAGTCCATCAATACAGAGCGTCTAAGACGAATTCCATATCAATTTTAGCAGAAAAATCGTATAATATCTGAAATAATGAATAGAGCATAAACATATGAATTCTACTCATTCAACACTGCATTCCAGATACGAAAGGAGAACAAAATGGAGTGTTACACAAAGGAAATAACAAGCACATAAAGGAAATGGCACAGACTGCAATGTCAATGACACATGAATCTCTAATAGGAAACTTCTCATGCATTCACTTTATTACTCAAAACAGATATGTCTTTCCAAACCAGCAACTCTCTTGATGGGATCCAACCCCCATCTCATCAAAAGACACCAATATATAGATTAAACAATAAGTCTGCTCCCAGCAGATCAATAACAGAATGACCAGCGTAAATTAGAGTTTGTAACTAATTTCCTAGACCACTAGGAAGTTGTTACAATTCCATTCCTAACTGATCATAGAGTATCACATCAACTGAGTAACAAACTCGGCCACACAGCTCCACGTCCGCGCTTCATCAGCTCTTTGGTATATGCCACATGTTCCCTACTGAGAAAGATTAAGCTTTGTTTTCCCCAGCCGCTCTACAGCCCTCCATTGTTCGACACTTGGGGTGTCGATTTCCATCATCTCCCGGATGGCTACCTCGAGTTCCATGTAGGCTTCGTAGGACTTCTTAGGCAACCTGGTTCTGATAGCCGTGAACTTCTGCAGGACTTTGA
>LPNX010590770.1:331912-377149 GCA_001517045.1 Pseudotsuga menziesii | reverse complement strand
ATATATATATACTAGGTAGATAGCAGCAAGGTGAGCACAGAGGACGAGGCTTCGCAAGGATAGAAATTGGTAGCGTTATGAGGGAGACCACCTGCGACAACCACAAGGCTGCGAGTTGGTAAAATCAACAACAAATACAGACAGTTAAAGAAGTTAGTTGGCGGTGCTTGGTGAAGTGACGAGCATTTATGACCGACCCGACCGTTAGTGAGATGAGATTGCCAGCGGATTTGGGGTCGTTAATGCTAGATTTGGTTATGATGGACACGGTAGATTTGGTAATGATGAGATTGGATCGGTAATTGGATATAAGAAGGTTCAGGATGCGGGTGAAATGCATTGTTTAGTTGAATTGAGTGAAGTGTTGAGCTCAATGTAGTAGCAGAATTATGCGTGACAGTCAAGGAGTGAAGTTGAATTCTATTCGTTTGCATTGTGAGGATTGCAGAGTGCGGCATGCTGAGCACTCCCGGCATAGTCGAGATTTCGAGCGAGCAGGAAACCCAAGTTCGACCCACGGAAATAGAAGAGGAAATCATGAGCATGCCAATAGGATCCTCTTCGATCCCTAAAGGGAAGTGGAAGGCCCATAATCCCAGTTCCACACTGCCATAGAAGACACACACACGCACTTCTGCTAGGGCGCAAGGGGAGGGAAATGCACATACCGGACCATCAAGCTTGGGAGATATAGAGTTTGCAGCGCCCAGGGGCGTCTCTATCAATGATATCCTTGGTTATGTCCCTCCAACGTAGCCTGAGGCGAAGCCAAAGAAACTCACCAAGAATCAAAAGTATCCGTCGAAGTTGTCGTCGCGACTAGAAGGGATGACTTGCTCGGTGGACATCATACCTGCCCTGGTCAAGATGAAGTATGAAGACCATGATTTATTGCTGCTAAAGGACGTAGTAGATTAACCTTATCAGTCGGTGCCCAACGCGCCTATACTATGGATTCTTCACCCATGTGCGTAAGGCTTGGACAAGTCAAGGTTGTTGGGGCTCATTAACATGCCTCATTTTAGGCAATTGAATGAAGCACACGCATGCATCAAACAACTGTTGGCATGCTTTCATGGTGGGACACTATGGTTGAATGACCCTATTCCTATCACAGTCGACCTAATTTTTGAAATTACGGACTTACCAAAGGACGGGGAAAATCCGACACGGTATCTCAAAGGGAGGGACAATGACAAAAAGCTTTCCTAGCAATTGAAGGAGATATTTGGATTGCAACACGATGGTTGCGCCTATCGCATCGACATTATTAATGAGCGGACAGTGCATATCAGGGCATGCATTTTGGCCCGTAAGATCATCAAGACGAATCATCTCGTCCAATGCAATTCGGGCGTGGTTGTGTGTGCAAAAAAATGCGTTGAGGGCGTATAAATGAACTGGTCCTTGTTTTTGTTAAACCAGTTGCTATAAGATGTTGTCATCACTCAGGTCGGGGAACGAACTTTTTCCTATAGTTGGTTGTTGATTCTCATTGCATTAGTCGCATGGATGGAGCCAGAGGACTACCAGTCGATGTCAGTCGTTGTTGTGAAGGTGTGCAAAGGCACATGGTATCTGAACTTGTGGTGGGTCGAGGAGTCCAGTCGACAGACAGACTGTGTGATCCATTTTTGGGTTTATTGGGAAGCGCTACAAGCTGCAGTCCTCAAGGTTCCTTGTTTATCCAATGCCACCACATCCAAATATCAGAGGATCCTTCGGTTTGTTATCGGGCCTCATTCCATTTATATCCAGGCGCGACAGGACCCCGACAAGCAATGGCTTCCTATGGCCTACAAAATAGCAGATGAAGAATTGGATGTCGTAGTTCAGGACTGGCCGGCTGAATGGCGCGAACCTGTGAGCATGGAGGAGATATCAACAGGAATGCGAGTAGATGCCCTTGACGAGCCTATCCAAGAAGGGAAAAGTATTCACGACTCCGATGGAGAGTCGTCGACGGAATCTGATCCAGAAGCACAACGCATCTTGGAGGAGGCACGAACCAAAAGGTGCATGGAACTCAACGTGGGCAACAACTCCCGCTCTATAATGGAGAGCCAACTGCAACGACTCATCAAGGTTGTCATGGACTCATCCGATGCCACAACGCAAGCCATGCGTTAGTCCAACCAAGAAGGGTTTGTCACGGTAAGATATAATTTAGATTATATTTATGATGTTGTTTCAAAAACAACACCAGAGAGGGATGTGATGCAGGAATTCCCGGCGATTAGCACCGAGCCGCGGGCTAGGAACGTTCAGGTTCCCCCGACTGTAATCGACGCGGAAAGTACAAAAGTGAACACATTGCTGCAGCCATTACCGAGCATTGCTTTTTATCTCAAAAAGTTACCTACTCATGTTCTAGTGCAGCTGCAGCAGGGTACCGGCCAGGAGTTGGTTGACAGGCAGAAGGAGCTTAGCAATGGGTACGTGCAGTCGCAAGACGCGACTAAGAAGCTGCACCAAGAAGCTGATGAGATGCGGTAGGTCAAAGAGCAGCTTGCGGAAGAAAAAGCACGGGAGATTGCCACATTGAAGCAAGTGCAGGAAGAGTTGCAGCAGAAAGCCGCCGAGGAAATCACTTAGTTGAAGAAGGAGCAAGATCACCTCGTTGTCAAGAAATCGCTTCTATGTGCTAGTTGCGGCACGATTGAGAAAGCTATTGACGAGACCTGTCAACATATCTATGAAATCAAGGTGGAACTCACTGCAGTTTCCAAGGCCAAGGACTTGGGGAAGTTATTGTCCAGCTCCAGTTGACCAACAATCTATTAAATTCCCTTGTTTACCTCGAGACACCGCCTGAGCAGATTGTCAAGCGGAAAAATACTATCAAAGAGAACGCGGCCCAGTTTGAAGCTATGGAGCAGGAAGCAAAGACGATTACCGAGGCAATGACATAGTTCTAGCAAAGTGTCGTCCAGGATGACCAACTAGACCAATTGACCAAGCAAGCACGGGAAGCCAAAGCTCAGTTGACGAAGCTGAAGACGTCGCTAAAAGAAATGCGTCTCATGGTTCAGATCACGTGCTGTAAAGAGTTGAAGGACCTGCAGCAGAGAGACGCCAGAGCCCAAGAATGTTAGTGCAAGCGCAGCACCCAGCTGGATGAATTCCAAGACATTGGTGGGCAGTTGGCGGTCAAAGCAATCGTTGTGCTGCAGGCAGTACAAGAAGGTAGGAAGATGGTGGATAGCAAGGCCGAGGAAGCACACCCGGTGCTCAGGGAGATCGCGCTGGTTGGGCGTCGACAGAGTGGGAACCCCTGTCGACAAGGCTTTGTTGGTGGGTTTTCGCCAACAAGTAGTGACGAGCAGGACTTTCATTCTGAAACCACAGCGCTACTTTGATTCTTTGATTCTGAAACGGGACTAGGATCAACTCAGAAGAGTAAAGAGGTATGTAAAAGGAAAGCATTTGTTGCTTTCTGCAACCGATATGCCTCACATTTACATATATATATAATAAAAAAAACGTTACGCCATAATTTTCACTTCACAAGTAAGAATTTTGTTTTTTTAGTTTATGGTTCGTAGCATCCTAGATCCATTTAAAAGAAGTCTGTAAATGGTTTGAAGTAGGAGATTGTTTTATTGACAATGCTATATAGTAGTATGGAAAAATTGCACGATTAGTAAAGAAGCAGTTGCTAGATGAAAACTAGAGTCGGGAGTATAAGGTCTTTGCATTTTAAATAAATCTAGTTTTCTTCTTTAAATTTAATACTCTGCGATTGCTTTGAATTTTCATGGACATATTTCGAACTGAAATAGAATTCTATATTTAAAACCTAAATTTTAATAAATAAAAGCATACCTTAGCTTTGCTTTGTACTTCTAATGGTCTAAAGTTCTGGGCCTGAGAAGGCTTCGATGGTTGGGCAATGAACTATTATCCGAAGAATTCAATCGTTCCTTTAACGCTTTCGAGCAACGTTCGATGGTTGGGCAATGAACTATTATCCGAAGAATTCAATCGTTCCTTTAACGCTTTCGAGCAACGTTTTCACCGCTTTCTTGCTTGATTTGATGCGCGTTTGAATCTTTCACGAAGACATTATTGGCTGCCATGTTGTATGTTGCACTTGTAAACCAGTGTAACATCTTTTGTTAGTATTCCCTATAGTTCATCGTTTCAAGAATTTCTCTTTTTCCAGGCGCTCCAGTCCAATCCTTTATTTAAATTGAACGCTCATGATGTCGGCGCCTTCATATTCACTTTGGAAAGTGTTTGGAAGGAACCTTCTAAAGCCTACTGACTTTTCATCGGGTTCCTCACGTAGAAATTCAGGAAGTCCCTCGTTCAGATGCACACACATATCGTCGTACATAATTGCGAAGTATTCTGAACCATCAACACTCTGTTTCGATCATGTTTATTACTGTGAAGCAGACATGAAGCTACGCCTTGTGGTTGTTAAAATATGCAATAAAGCATTCTAGGGTATTCAAAACTCCCCTGGAAATTTTAGTGTCATCCTATTTTTTGTAATGTCTCGCCCCCTGCTTCCCTCATCGTTGTTCATTCGAAACCCTGGCAACAGGGAAATGAAGAATAATTCAACAAAATATTTCCAAAACTGTGAAAAAATGCTTTGTTTCTACTTTAAAAGTTTCCAAGTTGATATCTCCAAGATCAAGAAACATGTAATATTGGTAAAGTGCATATGTTAACGGTGTCAAAGTTGTTGCAGAGATCTCACGAGTTATTCTCAAAGTTTCCTTCCATTATTTATGGCTTAGCTATAGAGAGAACGTAATGTCCAATACAAAAAATCCCATAGCGTTTTATGTGTTTGCAATTTGCAAGTGGCAGTAAGCTAGAACAATGGAAGTAACCTCGACCATGAGTACAAAGCAGTGAATACATCCATGTTGGCAGATGGCATCTCCAGGTTCAAGGTCAATCGAACGAGAGTGTTGTGGCATTAAAATTTGATTAGTTTCCACCTAGGTTGTTTCTATTTCAGACTTAGTTGTTTAGGCCACGTATCGTTTCTGCTTCTATCTCCACCTTAGTTGTTTCCACCAGGTATTTTTTTATCTCCTCAAACTCTTTCGACCAAGTATACAGAAACGTATATTAATTACTTTTACTTTGTAAATGATAACTAAACGATGGCTCTTGTGGTGTTAGTATATATACAAATACACATTAAGAAATCCAACTTTAAAAATTGACTATGAATTTCTCATAACTGTCTTGGGATATGGAAATACCTTTACATTGATTCTCTATGTTGCCAGGAAACGTGGGTACGGGTACGGTACTTTTTAAAAAAGGTACTTCGGTACGTCGGGGTACTATATATATATATATATTAATAATATATATAATATATATTTAAAATAAAACTGAAACATGTCACTGTCACATGACTCACATGATACATCATGATCCAATGATCCATACATGCACATTGCATATTCACTTTCAGATTTCGTCATTGATTCATTGAACAATGAAAATTCACAATTCACATTGAAAATTTGAAACATTCAAAGTTCAAACATAAATTAAAATAAGTTATAAGTTATAAGTTCATGCTTGTCCCTAGGCAAATATATTCCTTGGATCTACCTTCATTTCAACCATAGTCTCTTGTCGTTTTAGTAGCTTTGGGGGCTGAAATAAATCTACTGTAGAAAACTAATACTTGCTGGTTTGAATTTGTTTATCTTCACACAATTTCCTACAGCCATACCTACAGTTAAAGACTCATTAAATTGTCTAATCTAAAGTATAGTTGTTCGACCCTCCTAGCCTAGTTTATATCTATTTTATCTTTTAGTTAGCTGGAAATTCTCTACCATTTTAGACATCTTTAAAATTTGAATGTATACATTTGCAACAGCAATCTTATTCAAGCATTAAATCTGGATTTTGAGAGTTAAAATCTGAACACAACGAACTGTACTAAAGCCTTAATCGTCCTCATTGAATAACTTCAACAAAGATGTCTTATTTGTGCACGATTTTATTATAATATATACAGAGATATATTATTATTAACTTTTTACTACAAGACTCTAAACTCAGTAGCCGGTGCAAGTGGCACAACTTTAAATTCAAGAGCCAGAGTAAATGGCACAAGTGTTATTTGCTTAGACAGTTAGACTATGCCCATTGCCATTCAAGCAGCTTCGCCATTGTATAGTGAGAACTCGAAACCCCTTACACATGGATATGATTCTTAATTAAATTCAAAAGTAATTCAATAATAAATACCTTCTTCAAAAACTGCCAGTCGCCTACGATGTCCTTTGGTGGAGAAGAATGAGTTCTCGGTTTCCACTGCTGAAGGGTGCTACTGTCCACTGCTAAACAATGAAGATGGAGTCTGGATTGTCCGTCGATATCCCACTGTCCGCTGTGCACAATGAATAAGTTACGGTTTGGGGGTTTTTACCAATGCCGCGAGGATTTTAGGCTTTAGCAATGCCATTGCGTGGGGCCACGATTAATTTAAACACGATTTTCATTTTAATTTTTATCACAGCCATACCACAGACGTACCCAAAATCGGGGTACGTCGTACCATTTTGACCAAACGTACCCAATTTTTTTTTATGAAGTACCCGGTACGGCAACACTGTTCATGGTACGTGAGGGTACGTACCATTGCCGTACCCAAGTACCCGGTACCGGTACTTGTACCTGACCCTTGGGTACGCGTACCCACGCAACACAGATATATATATAAACGGTTGAGTTATCAGCTTTATGGGCTACTTTAAAGGTGGCCAAAAGCTCTCAAATACAGGAAATCCAGATCTATGGAGATTCTAAAGTAGTGGTGGACTGGGCAAATGAAAAGAACACCATAAGAGCACCACACTTACAACACCTTCTAGCAGAAATTCAAACACTAAAAACCAGCTTTAGAAGGATCTCCTTTGGTCATATCTATCGAGAATTGAATATGGAAGCGGACGCTCTTTCAAAACAGGCATTAGCCTATCAGCCTGGCCTAATGGAGACGGAAGAAGTGAAAGAAGGCACTTCAGCATTCCACTATGAAACAATATAAAGAATGCAAATGGTTTTTGCAGTTTTGAGCGGGATCCTAGTAATTGGCAAACAGAAAAGTTGATGATGGTTATTGTAACAAACAATCCTATTGAAGGATTGTGATTTTGATACAGCATGAACTCAATGTTCGATATGATGTAAGCTTACAAAAGCAGCTCATGTTTTATTCAATGAATAAAAATGGTTTTCTTCTCGGGAAAATATATATATATATATAAACTGAAAAAATAGTACAAACTAATAAAAAATTACATCAACAATTTATTCGTGGAACTGGAAATGTGCAACTCGGGGTTTGTTTCAACTTTCAACTCAACTACTTAGATAAAATTATTCTCAAGTGCAATTAACTTCACTCTTCAATGCTGGCACAGCATAATCGCGAGTCTATGACTGCAATTGCACTTGTAGATTATAGTCTGTAACTCAAACGATGAGATGGTGATTGAGCAATAGCAATGATTCGTGAACATTGAGATGGAAACCCATAGAGTCATGAGCTCTAAACCCTAACATGGGGGTTTCTTTCCTAAGCAGCGATAAGTAGAGAGGAAAAACTTTATGCACGGGTTGGCAGTTGAGACTGGAGTAAGTAGACCGTAGCATGTTAGGACTAAGCTTTAAATGAAAAAAGCAGTCCCAATTTTTTTATATTTTTATTAAATTTGCCTTAAAATTCGTGTTCAGATTTGAACCAGCTTGAGATTAGGAGAAATTCAAACCTCAAAGTTTAAATTCGCTGAATCTTGTGACTTAGCTCCTTACATATAATTGACCTACAATTGTTTTGAGTAATCAATTTTACTTTCTTTTTTTTCATGGAAAAAAAACAACATAGTTTCTACCATATTCTTTGGATTCATACATCACATTATATAGATATGCTCTTAAAACATTTAAAGATAATCAATTGATCCTTAAAAGAATAAAGAAAATTGTTTTACAACAAGTTGAGATTTGAAGAAATCATCAATCTTGTTTATTCTTCCCTTTCATTTTTTTCAGCTCGATCCACACCAATGGTGTGGATCTACAACTACCATATGTAAGTCAACAACCAAAAGACTCCTGATTCACCAAAATAACATGCTCCTTATCTATATCATGGCTCTCATATCCATGTGTTTTTTTCATTCCTCCTAATAAAGTATCCATAGTTACGACAACCGTCGAAGGAAATAAATTTGAAAGTCATACAATCTCTAATATATGTTTTATATCATTATTTTTATTTTGGATTGTTTTATATTCTTCTAGATTTTCCCACTACTAAGGTTAAGCAATCACTCCTACTTACCACAAGATTTGTGGGTGCCTTATGATGAAAATGCTTAGGCTCAAAGTCGTGTTTGTTGTTGTGACAACCACCCTTGCCATTCACGGTAACAGTAGTAGATCTCTTGACTTTGAACATGGTATATCTTACGGCACCTCAAAATTTTATCATAAAGGTTTTTTACAAGATAATTAAATTTCCCCAATGAAACCCAAGAATATGCTTGTTGATGAGTATTCTAATGTTTGTGATAAGCCCAAAAGGAACACAATTCCCTGGACATCGTTAACTAGATTTCGCAAAATGTCATTGTAAAATCCTATATTAAAGAAGTTTGGGAGGTTCCTAGATAATAATAAATGAGCACTTGAAGCTTTTCACTAAAACCTTTGTCTTGCTTTCTTTTAAACTATAGTTGTGTCATAACACTTCAATGGTCTTATCCTAGTTGGTTGAGAACTTCTAATATGAGCAATCTACACAACACTATTGTCTTTTATGGGTGGAGTTCTTGGGCCTTCTTGTGTAATTTTGGGATTTTTTAGATTGTATTTTGTTGCCAAATTAAGGCTTTAACTACCATAAACCTTGTTAATTCCTTAACCACGGGCCTCAATTAAGAGAGTGCTTGGAACTCAATTTGTCAACTAATATTAAGAAATTTGTTTGTACCCAATTAGAGGACAAATGGTTCAATAGACTCTGAGACTATATATAAACCTCCCAATCAATTGCTTTAGGTGCAAAAGTCTCGACCATGGAATTTAGAATTGCTCTCTTATGCTTGAACCTAATACTAATTGTAATAAAACTAAATAGTTTAGTAACTTAGTTAGTAATTTGTTATTTATTAATGAACGGCTTGATAGGTCACATCATTTAATTGTGACCATTGATTTGTATAAAGTCGCATTGTACTCCTTGTAAAAATCATCAATTCAATAAATAAAATAAATCTTTTGGAATTTATATTCCAAGTTAGTGTTAGAGCATCTGGTTCGATTGGTTCTCTCTCCTCCGTGAGTTCGTTGTCATTTCCATTCATCTCCTCTCCTATAATTTCCATTCATTTCCACACTCCCCACCTCTCATCTCTACCACACTCTCACCCCTCATAACCCTATTTTAATATTTGCAACATTTTTTTAAACTATTAAAATTTTGTAATAAATTTATTATTATTATTTTTAATAATAAATTATTACTATTGCAATTAATATTTTAATAGTTAAATTCTCTCCAATCCAAATTTAAACATGATGAATACAAGAAATACGGAGAGAAACCCCCCAGAGAACAAGGATGTGTCCATAAAGTCAGATGATGATCTGGTTTGAAAGATACTGGCAAAGCTTGAGCAAAAAGAGGAGGACATTCACAACCTAAAGCTCAAAATTCAATCACTAAGAGACCAAGTTAAAGGAAGCAATAACTCACATACATGCCCAACCCATGACGTCATTCACAAGTTCAAGATCGATTTACCAAGATTCAATGGCAAAAATAATCGAGACAGGATTCAATGGATCAGCAAAATCGAAAAATCTTTTGAAATGTACAATATATATGGTGACGAAAACAAATTGAATGTTGCAACAACGTACATGGATAAAACCGCTTTTGATTGGTTCTTATGGTGGGACTTAGCAATGAAGGGAGAAAGACTAGTTAGAGACTGGGACACCTTCAAGAAAAAAATCATTAAACGATTTCAAGACATGGAAGAAGTTGAAATCTACAACAAGCTCACTCGTTTACAACACGAAAGTACTATGGATGAATATTTGAGCAATCTATTGGTCATGGCCACTTGTGTCCAAGATATAACTGAAGAACGAATCTTGCAAATTGCCATTGGTGGGATAAAACAGAGTATTCAAAGCGAGATAAAATTATTAGACGTCAAAGACATGGAACAAGCCTATCAAAAAGCAAAATTAATTGAAGAAAAGAAAAAATCACAACTTTTGTCGGTTTATATACCACCCCACCTAAGAGAAATGGGAAAAAAGACGACAATCCATGTCATAAGTGTAATGCCCCTAATTGGTGTCCGGGACATAAGTGTAAAAATAAGAATCTATTCTTGTGTGAACAAAGTAATACTGGTGACAATAATGATGAAGAATCAAGTGACGCACCTTCCTCTGACACTGAATCAGATAGAGATGAGATTGGCAAAGAGGAGTCTAACATCAGACCAACGATCTCAGTGGCTGCAATGACAGGCATCTCTCAACCCCAAACCCTCAAATTTTTTGGCCATATCAAAGACACTAAGGTGACGATGTTGGTCGATAGTGGGAGTACACACAACTTCCTAGACTCTAGGGTAGCAAAATAGTTAAACATATTCATCTACCCTACTGCCAGCTTCCAAGTATCGATACCAAGAAACAATACCACAACATGCGATGGTAAATGCCATAAAGTAGAACTAGCTATAAAGGACTACAAGCTAAGATCACCAATGTATGATATGGAAATCAGAGGGGTTGACATTGGTTTAGGTGCATAATGGTTGGAAACGTTGGGGACAGTCAGATTAAACTTACAAGAACAATTTATAAGGTTCCATGAAAATGGGAGGAAATATAAGCTTTACAGTATTAACTGCCCCCCTCCCCAAATTGTCTCATCCAATAAAATAGAAAAGATGATAAAAAAGGGATTTCAAGCCTTCTTTTTACACTGTTATGCTATGGAAAGGACAACTAACGAAAGACAAAATATTGATCCTCGTGAATTAGAACAACTCCTGGAGGAACATAGTGACATCTTCCAAAACCCTCTTTATGGTCTCTCGACCCCACGTTCTAGGGATCACATCATCGAGTTGGTGCCAGGATCACCTCCAATTAGAAAAAAAATCATACAGACAATCTCACAAGAACAAATAAGGGATCGAACGTTTGGTGCAAGAATTATTAGACGATGGAATAATCACACATAGTAAGATTTCTTTCTCTGCACTAGTCATACTCATTAGGAAAAAATATGGATCGTATAGACTTTGCATTGATTATCGAGCATAAAACAAAGTTGCCATAAAAGATAATTCCCCATTCCCTTTGTTGACGAACTGTTGGATGAGCTACATGGTGCAAAATATTTTTCTAAACTAGACTTAAAATCAGGATATTACCAAATCTATATTCGAGAAGAAGATGTCCCCAAAACAACTTCAGTGCCCATGAAGGTTTATATGAATTTCGAGTGATGTCCTTTGGATTATACAACTCTTCCGCTACATTTCAAGCAGTAATGAATGACTTGTTTCGCCCTTACCTAAGAAAGTATGTGTTAGTGTTCTTTGATGATATCCTAATTTATAGTAAAAAATGGAACTTGCACCTCAAGCATGTAGAAACAATATTGAAGCTTCTAGAAGAAAATGAATTTTATGCTAACAAATCAAAATGTAGTTTCGAGAAAAAGGAAATAGAATTTTTGGGGCACATTGTTTCAGCCGAAGGCATTAATGTCGATCCCAAAAAAATTATGGCAATCATAAAGTGGTCGTCCCCCAATTCAATTACATCATTAAGGGGATTTCTAGATCCAACAGGTTATTATAGAAGATTTGTTCGCAACTACGCCCAAATTGTAGCACCCCTAAAATCACTATTAAAAAGGGATGCTTTCAGATGGGATAATGATGCAGAAACTTGTTTTGAACAATTAAAAACCCTACAGTGTTAGCAACTCATGATTTTATGAAGATATTTATCATTGAATGTGACGCTTCAAGGACAGGCTTAGGAGTTGTTCTCATGCAAGATAAACATCCCATTGCTTTCAAAAGCCGAAAGTTAAAACCAAGTGAGCAAACAAAATCCACATATGACAAGGAAATGTTGCCAATAATGCATGCCCTTTAGAAATGGAAGCAATATTTGTTCGAGGCAAAATTTCTTGTTTAACAGACCACAATAGCCTGAAGTATTTTCTAACTAAAAAAAAAATCTCTCTCAAACAACAGAAATGGGTAAGCAAAATCCAAGTCTTTGATTTCGACATTTTGTATAAAAAAAGTTAAGGAGAATAGGGTTCCATACAGATTATCAAGAAAACATGAGAGTGATGCCTCACTATGTGCCATATCCAAAGTTGTTCCTGAATGGATTCTAGAAGTCCAAAGTGAGTATATGAAAGACCTAGAGACAAGAAGCTAATTGAAGAAGTTGAAAACAACAAAGCAACAAACTCAAAATATTCATGGGAAAAAGACATACTATGGTACAAGCAAATAATATATTTACCCAGTTCATCAAAATTCAAAACTCAAGTCTTAAAAGAGAACCATGGCTCCTCGACAACGGGCCATGTTGGTTTCTTTAAAACATACCACAATATCTGCCAATCCTTCTTTTTGAAGGGAATGAAGACTGATATCCAGAAATATGTGGTTGAATGTGATACTAGTCAAAGGTAAAAGTTCGAAACGGTGGCTCCTCTCGGTCTCCTGCGACCCCTTCATATTCTAAACCAAAAATGGTTTGAGGTATCCATGGATTTTATCGCTGGCCTCCCTACATCAGAAGGAAAGGATAGTATATTTGTAGTCGTTGGCAGATTAACAAAATATGCTCATTTCAATAGTGTTTCATCCAAAGCAAAAGCAAGCCAAGTCGCAGATAGTTATGTAAAGAATATATTTAAGCTCCATGGGTTTCCCAAGGTTATTGTTAGTGACAGGGACCCCAAATTTACCAACAACTTTTGGAAAGAATTGTTCCACCAAGTTGGGACTTCATTAACTATGAGTACCTCCTACCAGCCCCAACCAGATGGACAAACTGGAATAGTAAACAAATTCCTTCAAGGATACCTAAGGAATTTTGAGAAAAACCGACAAACTCAATGGTTACAATGGATACACCTTGGAGAATGGCAGTACAATAGTACATATCATACATCAACAAAAAAGTCACATGTTGAAGTCTTATATGGGTATCCACCTCCTACAACAAGAGAATATGTCATCAACAATTTCAAAGTTCCAACAGCAAGAGATTACCTAGCGACATCCGATGAGATCGTCCACATTTTGAAGAACCATCTCGAACAAGCAAGAAACTGCATGAAACAACAAGCAGACTCAAAAAGAACCGATCGATAATTTGAAGTGGGCGATTGGGTGTTTGTCCACCTTCAACCGTACAAACTAACTTCACTAAAAAATTCCAAAAATCATAAACTCGCACCCAATTTCTATGGCCCATATCAAGTTCGAAAGCGAGTGGGACAAGTGGCCTACGCTTTAGATATCAAAATACATGATGTCTTTGTTGGGCCTTGGGACAGAAAGGGCAGAATTCATGTAGAATTATGCTTAAGTATGGAAGAAGAGAATAAAGGAGAAGAGAAAGGAGCTACGACAGAGGAAGCAACATCAAAGGAAAGGGAAGAATGTTGCGATAGAAGAAGGAAAGTGAAGAAGAAGACAAAGAGAAGGCGCGGGACGAGGAAGTTGCACCAGTTTAGTAATCTACGACAGAAGGACAGAGCAAAATATGAGATGACAGGGCAGAATATTTGTAGCAGCAGGTGTGTGAAGAAGCATAACGGTAGGAAAATGACAGTAAGGCATAATGCTGAGAAAGAGACAGTCCTTAGCGATCATGGGTATGAGCTTGGCTAGAGCCGGTGGAAACCACACACGTAAAGGAATCTTTGTAAGTCAGGCTGATAGTGCCTTTTTGTTATGTATTGCTAGAATAGGAAAGACAGCATGCTAGCTGAAGATGGTAAGTCGGCTGGGATAGCGACTGAAGCTGAGTTTATTAGAGTTTTTATCGAGTCAGTATTGAGTCTGTACAAGCATCTATGGGATTTGTTTCGAGTCTGTAATAAGGATATAAGAGAAGGAACCCAAGTTGTAAAATGGGTTAGATAGTTTTGAGCTAATTAGTTGATACAACAATTTTGAGTTAGTCTCTAGACTCTTGGAAAAGACGCATGAGCTAGACTGGAGATAGATAGTTTTTGGTTATGGGATTTCGATTGTTGACTCCATCAGAGTAGTAGTTATGCAGCTGAGTGCGTAGACAGGTAGAGAAGGTCGAGTCGATCCAGGTTGTGTGCGGATCGCTAGTAGGATTAGAGTAGAGGGAGAAAGAGTGAAGATCAAAGAGCATGAGAGGGAGGAAAAGTCTGTAAAGATAGGAGAGAATATCTTGAATAGAGTCTACACCTTTGTGTGTAGACAAGAAGGTGCACCTAATTCCTCATTCCAATGGCGGATGAAGAGCACCTTGTGGTTTTTTCCTGGATGGGTTTCCACGTTATATGATATCATATGTGTGAATGTTGAGTAGCTTCATTAAATGCATAAATGTTGTATTCAATGCTTAATTGATTATTGTGTTGCAAAAGGATAAATGTATGAATGTCGCGTTATAGTAATGAACATGCCTATGATGTTTGTTCACTGTGTATTTGCATTAAATTGCATAAATAAGGGTTGAATCATAACTTGGTATTGAAGTACTGTGCAAAACTATATCCCACCTTCTCGGTCTTGATTGGAAAGCCTTGGCGTAGATCCAAGGTACTAGAACACCCTCCCGCGCAAACTACGGAAACATGGTTCTGGCAGTTACCCATAAGGACTGAGATATCTTGGGTGAGATGGCATCTATGTCGCAGTTGTTGCCGACTAAGCTCCACTCTGTCAGGACGATATATTGGGCTTTGTTGTGCTAACCAAGAAGGGGCCGAACCTACGTCCATCGTGAGAGAGGGACAGAAAAAGGCCAACAAATGGTTCTATTGCCGAAATCTTAAAGTGTGTGATGAGGGATATGTTATGGCAACCAACGAAACCAAAGATCCAAGACTGGGTGGACGCTAAAGAACTAGAGTTTGCATGAAAAGAAAGTGAAGGATCTCAGTGGGCGCCAACAAAGTGGCTAGAATGGTACATTTATTCAAACATTCATGAGGTTTTCTTTGCCGAGTTTCCCATTGTGCTACATGAGTGGTTGTGTAAGCTAGCAACCCAACAAAGGAATTTCCAGGGAGGAGAACCAAAAGAGTGGAGTTTGTTCTTAATTGAGCGGTTAAAAAGAATAAACAATCCTATATCAAGGGTTGTGTACTTTTGGGTAGACAGTATCCTAGAAGGATATATTACTGAGTTTGTTGTTGACACAATAACCTCATACAGTGAGGTAGAGCGATTTTTTTTCCAAGGACCATGCAACAGATACATGTTATCTTTAAAGACATGGATAGAAATGCTTATATGTGAAAAAGGAATTTTGCAAATGATAGACTGAATAACAAAGGGTGGCTATGTCTCAACGGAACCCTAGAGTGAGATGTTCCCAGGAGAAAGTGGAAATGAACTAAAACCTAGATTTGTAAGAAGCAGGAGAAGATTTAGGTCCGGAAAAAGACAAAAAACTCTGCTCGGGAGAGGGAGTTGCAGCACAGAGCAAGAAGAAGAAGGATATGAGTTTGCATCGTACTTAGACAAAGGCTCTTATGACAAAGAAGAGGAATATGAGCCGATCTCAGAAGGTGACAAAGAGTCCGAAGAGTCGAATGAATCTCCAAAACATGAACGTGTACACAACTCGCCTACAGTACCAGAGGTAAGATCGCGAAACCTGTCTCCAAGTATTTATGTAAATTCGAGTAGTACTAACACTGTCAATAGAGGACAAGGAAGTTAGACTAGTCCAAATTTTGTTCTGACAGTACCACCAGCAAATCCAATGGCTGGAATTGACATTAAGCTCCCAATATTCAACGGGAATGGACTGGAAGACCCAGAGCAGCATTGTCTGGACTATACGACAGATCCATGATGAGAATGCCAATAAAACACAATTGATCACGACGCTACAAGGTCATGCACTAGACTTGTATATGAAATTTTCCATAGTACCTATAGGAGTGGTCCCAAAGACACTCAATGAGATTCGACTTGGGTTGATAGATGAATTCAAAAGGACTTAGTATGAATCCCAATGCATCACTGAGATCAAAGAAATTAAGCAGCTACCGACAAAATCTGTTTGGGATTTTGACCAAAGATTTAAGACATTAATGGCCAAAGTGAGTTTCCAAATGCAGGATGTGCAACACAAGGAATGGTTTATTGCTGCCTTGCTACCACATATTTGAACCCCATTGATGCAACCGAAACTTGTGTCACAGACAGAGGCTCTTGAAATAGCAATGAAATTAGAATCCTTGCTAGTTAGAGACACTGGCTCAGGAATGATGCAAATTTAGGCGTAGCTGGCCAATCTTATAGTGCAGCACCAGGACAATAAAAGAGGCAAGGAAGTTCAGGAGGAACTATGGTGTACAAGATGCATAACAAATGGACACCATAAAGATAATTGCTCAGCGCTAATGAACTATGTCGCAACAGGTGCGTCGAACCTATTAAATACCCAGGAATGCCTTGGTATAGAGTATGCCAAACTAGAGGTCACAAGTCTGAAAAATGTCTATACTTACAGAAGATTGTAAGTGCATCAGCTAGTTTGTATTTTAAATTTTGCAAATCAGTAGGTTGTGATGAAAAAGATTGCAGAGCACTTTAGCTGCTACAAGAGAAAATGATGGATATCTACTTAATGAAAAATTATGAACATATGCAAGCTGAACAAGCGCAACCTCAGTATCAACTTGCGTAGTATCAACAACAACAATATCCTCAACCACAATACTAGTTGAATCAGTATCCTAAGCAATAACAATACCCTCCACAAAGGGGGGTGGGAATTTAGAAGTTGAGGACAACAACCAGGAGGAGGATTTGGTCAAGGAAGAGGCTAAATCGTATGTTATAATTATGGGTAGCCAGGACATTTTTCCCGAGATTGTCAAAGTCCTGCGAAAAAATGTACATATTGTAAAGCATTTTATCACAATGTTGAACAGTGTCTGCAACTTATTGCAAAATGGCAAGATAAAACTGTCGTCAACCCCAACCCAGTGCAAAATCTGAATCCAAACCCCAATCTGAATATTCAAATGATTTATGCCGAACCAAGACAACCCGACCTTGTTGTAGTCATAAGAGGAGGTGCTGCGATGGGAGAAGACCTAAATACAACGCAAGGACAACTGCAGGTTCGACTTGCAACACAAAAGAAAGCTCCGCTAGATGTTCAACAAGAGAAGGAAGTCTTCTTGGAGGCACGACAAGACTTTGTTGATACCAATCAGCCGTCGACATCTGGACAAGTTAGAGAAATTCCCAAACGATTTGAACAACTAATCAAGAAGCTGCTAATGAAAAAGGTTAGTAAGCACAAAGACTTTTTCAAAAGTTGTTTAGTAGTAATCCATGATAAATATGTTGTCTCAGAACTGGCAACACTAATAAAAGAAACCTTAGAAGACCTGGGACTTGAGAAAAGAGTCAATCGTATCACGATAAAAGTGAAGATAGGCCGAGAACTGCGAATGACTGTGTAGATAGGAGATTATGATATGGACTATATCATATTAGACCTAGGCTCATATGTCAATATATTGACAAGACATACATGGGAGAGCATGAATAAGCCGCGACCAATCGGTAAACTATCCCAAGCACTTGTGTAATTCAAAGGCTTAAGAACATATGTCGACTTCGAAGTTATTGACATTGTCGACGACACAAACCCATGTATTGCACTTCTAGGAATTGTTTTGGCAATAGAAACCAAAAAAATATAAACTTCAAGAAAAGGATCTTATCTTTTGAAGATTCTAAAATAAGAGTGGTTGCGCACATTGATTTGCTCAAAGGACAGGGATATGTCGAGCCTTACAATAGCGAAGGGCAAGAGAATTATCTGGACCAACTGTACAACATCATGTCTTTGAAGGAATACTATATTAGCCCATCATTTGATGGAAACCTGAGCTAGCGAAGTGTAAGCTCATGCACGTCCGACTCAGGTGATGCTCTGGAAAATTGGTAGAAGAGGCTGCACGAATTTTCCATGTTCAGATGTGCAAGAATCACAAGAGTTGTTTGAAGGGTAGGAGCCAAAGCAAGTGTGCTACCTACGTATGAAGGATTGCATAATCTTGCATCCTTTTTGGAAGAATTTGAAGAAAAGCTCATGGAATCACATCGATTGTCTGCTTTGGACTATGTGTTGAAAGCTACATCCGTTAGATGGTGGGGTACACATAAACAATCTATCTTTGAATGCACACAATGTAGGAGACTAATGGAGATCAGATTTGGAGAAGAGATTAGTTCTTCTAATAAAAAAATACAGGATTGACAGATCCTGGAAAACAGATTGAGCACTGTTGCACAGTTTGTCAACAATATTTGTGACAAGAATGGGTTCACTGATTCATCCACACCTTGCAAATGGTGCCAGGAAGTTGGTACACCTTAGAAGAGCTGCAACGAGGAACCGTTGAGTGGGAAAGCTTAAATGTAAATTTTATCCATAAATTTGAATTCACAAGCAAACATCCAACAGTTGATGTTGCACTACAGGTAATAACGGAGAAGATATTTGAAGAGATACCTATTACGGACACGAACTTCCATCAATGCGGCATAACTATGCATAACTACGCAGCGTGGAATAATATCATGAAGGATTCGAGTGATAGTGACCCATATGCCATAATATCCACGTGTCAGAAGGAATGTGCGAAGTGGAAAGAGATCGCACGTGTGAAAATACACGACACCCTATTCGACATGACATAAAAAGAAAAAGAAAAAAAGATAACCAAGTCGCAATCAATGCGATATCGGGAGGGGAGAACTTCGAGGAAGAGCATAAAATTCAAACGAAATGACCATATCATGAATTGATACCATGATTGGCAAGGTAATTAAGTAAAGAACTGACAATATATTTGTCAGTGATTAATTTGGAAATCTCCATGGAATCAGATGACACACCTTGTATTAATGACCACCATAAATAACAATAACCATAATTCTATATGTCAGCTAAGTGATGGAGTAATTTCTATAGTACAGAATGCTCGTGTGACAGGCAACCGTCAGGAAGCTACTATTTCATAATCCGCATTGTTACCATATCCATAATCATTGTTTCTAGAACTAGAACGAGCGAGTATTGTAGGTAATCTAATGAGGAAAAACCAATTTATCTCCATAATGAGAAAAAAACCAATTTATCTCCATTACGATAATAAGTGTTAAATCCCTTGTGAGACCCGTATCCAAAAATCCAGTGTAGCACGCCACAGGACATAGAACCCCAAGGAACCATCCTCGACCAACTGGGGGCCAGGTTCCACCTAGATCTTAAGAAAAATGCAAAATGCAGGACCAAAATCATCACTAGTTCCTAAAGGGAAGCAATCGATGAAGAAGCCAAGAAAGGAGAAAGCTCCAGCTACACCACGAGTCTAGGTAGAGCAGGAGGATTTCGAAACCAGGAATTTATTGTCGCCTTACATTCCACCAACAAGGACAGATGCGCCACCCGTTAGCATTCCTATCAAGGGGCATGTTACACTAGTTGCACCTAAGAAACCAAAAGATATGAAAGTATTGCAGAATATCATGCCTCAGCTGGCAAAACTGCGCTTTCAAGACTCAAACACCAGCATAATAAACGAATTGGACAAAAAGAATTATATGAAGTTGGTCGGAGATTTGTTGGAATTGCCAAATCGATTTGTTCCAATGCAATGGGCACGTGGACTGGAACAATCGGGGATACTATCACTTCTCTTCATGTTGCACTTTGGCCAGACTAGAGAGGTGGATATTTATGTAAAACAATTGCTGGTAGTCTTTCATGGAGGCTTCCTTTGGCTAGAAATATGTACTCGATCAATATTGATCTCATTTCAGCAATCACAAGACTGTCGAGTGCTGGGTGGGACCCTGTAGAGACCTTTGAGGAAGGCAAACACCCAGACAAGATTGCACAGGTCCAGGAGAAGTATGGCCTGGTCATCTCTAGCGAAGAGCTTCTAATATCATCCATCAAGGACCCTGCTACTCATATGGTAGCCAAGATATTGACACATAAATTGTTGCATGTCTCAATACCAAAGCAATGTACTACATGCATAGTAATGCTAGCTACACTCTGTGCAAAAGGAGTGCAAATCAATTTATCCCAATTCTTGCTTAATGAAATGCTCCAGGATGCTGCTTTAGCACAAGAAGAAGGTACTCCTTTCCATTATGCTTGGTTGATAATTCTGATCTCGTTTACTGTGTGGTCCGAGCCTGCGGAGCGAGATACCAGAACTTGTGGTTCTCACCTGACAAAGACCAATAGCTGAGTAGTGACACTGAATTCTTGTCCATAATGAATCCTTGAGGAACTTGGTGAAATAGTAGGTAAGGATTAGTGGAACTACCACGCTCATATTTCAACATATTGTCAATTTTCAATTAGTACCCCACCATGTATACATCCAACCACGCCAAGACCCTCGAGGACAGTGGTTGCCAACACAATATATGCTCACGGTGGAAGATCTAGAGATCATTATCAGTGATTGGCCAAAAGAATGGAAACACGAAGGATCACCAACCCTCAAAGAGAAAAATACCCAACAAACAGGTGCATCAATACCAGGCCAAGATCATCCCGATCAGCTTCAGAATGAGCCTCCGCTAGAGCACCAACAGAAGAATGCACAGAATGAGGAAATACAAAGAGATCCTCCGTGTAAGAAACAAAAAGCTAACAAAGACACCAATACTGCTCGTAGGGATGACAATGAAGTCACAACTTTGGCAGAATCCCAACAAAAAGCTGCGCATACACGGTTTGACGACAACATAATCAATTCACTGCTACTATCATAGATAGGTTGAATGATCTGGGAAGAACCATCGATGCAATCAAACTTGTAGTAGAGCGCATGCTATAGGTACCACCGTTGCAGGACGCATCTGGCCCGATGGAAACACAGGAAACCCTACAACCCAGAGAAGACCACCCCAACAAAGTACAACTAAGAAGATAAAGTGTTCGAGTTAGAAAACCTGGACCCCAACAAGGTGGGCAGCATAACTGGCCCAATTTTCTTAGATTTTTCAAAAATACAATTGAAATATGTGCATGCTTTACATAAAGCAGCGACTAAAGAGATTCAGATACGGGGAAATACCCTTGAAAAGTAGGTAAAACACTCAGCAAATACTATCAGCAAACTCAAGGCCAAAATGCAAAAGACCGCACAAAAAGCAAGTAAAGAAGAAGTAAGCAAGCAAAAGATCACGCATGTCATTAATATTGTTTATTCGAATTTGGATGATGTTGAAATATCCCACGATATGCCATCCTAGGACAAGGTCCTCAAGCTAGGTAAGATAGTAGTTGACCTTAAGAAGAAAGTAACCGAATTAGAGGAGCAAATTATTCCCAGCACACCACCCGAAGTGTTGGAAATCAAACATGATGTAACCACTTAGGCTACAAAAAGGAGAGCAAACATGTGCTAAGGCTATTGACCAAGTCTCCCATACTTGGGGAGCTCTCTTGGATGATGAGCAATCACAAAAGATTGCAAATGAGCTCAATGCGATGGAAGCAAATATAATGCAGATGCATAATGAGATGAAGCAGCTTCCCTTGGAGCAGAAAAACTTCAAGACAACAGAAGTATGCAGTCTGCAGCAGCAAACCACTACATTGTGCACACATCAACAACAATGCAAATAAAAGGTAGAGGAATTGCAAGTAGAAGCAGAAAGAGTCACATGGATAATTCATCATGTGCATCAGAAGGTGCGCAAGGTACCTACCTCGGTAGAAAGTGACATGCCAAAACACATCAGTTCCGACCTTGTGGAACACATGCATAAAACAAAGGAGGAAGTGCGCACATAAACATAAAAGTTGTTGAAAATCGTGGAGGATTTTTAGAACAAAATCAGTGCAAGTAAGTTTATGGCGCACTAACTCGCGTGGCTCAAGACGAGCCACAAGTGAGGTTTGGGGGCCTGTTGGGCCTTGGGATGGAAGGGCATAATTCATGTAAAATTCCACCTAAGTATGGAAGAAGAGAATAAAGGAGAAGAGAAAGGATCTACGACAGAGGAAGCAACATCAAAGGAAAGGGAAGAATGTTGTGACAGAAGAAGGAAAGTGAAGAAGAAGACACAAAGAAGGCGTGGGACAAGGAAGATGTGCCAATTTAATAAGCTACGATAGAAGGACAGATCAAGATACGAGATGACAGGGCAAATATTCACATAAGTAGGCATTGGAAGAAGCGTAATGACAGGAAAATGATAGTAAGGAATAACGCTGAGAAAGTGACAGTCCTTACAAATCATGGGTACGAGCTTGGGTGAAGCCAACGAAAACCACACACGTAAAGGCATCTTTGTAAGTCAGGTACATACCACCTTTTTGTTATGTATTGCTAGAATAGGAAAGACAACCTGTTGGCTGAAGATAGTAAGCCGGTTGGGATAGTGACTGAAGATGAGTCTGTTAGAGTCTATATCGAGTTAATATTGAGTCTATACAAGCATGTATGGGATTTGTATCGAGTTTGTAACAAGGATATAAGATAAGGAACCCAATATGTAAAAGGGGTTAGATAGTTTTGAGTTGATTAGCTGATACAACAATTTTGAGTAAGTCTTTAGACTCTTGGAAAAGACGCTTGAGCTAGACTGGAGATAGATAGTTTTTGGTTATGGGCTCTGGATGACTGAGAGCATCAAAGTAATGGTTATGCACCCGAGTGCACATACAAGTAGAGAAGGTTGATTTGATCTAGGCTATGTGTGGATCACTAGTAGGAGAGAGTAGAGGGAGAAAGAGAGAAGACTAGAGAGCATGAGAGGGAGGAAAAGTATGTAAAGATAGGAGAGAAGATTTTGAACAGTGTCTACAGCTTTGTGTGCAGACAAGAAGGTGCATCTATTTCCTCATGCCAATGATAGATGAAGAGCACCTTATGGTTTTTGCCCAGATGGGTTTCCACGTTATATGTTGTGTATATGTGTGAATGTTGAGTAGCTTCGTTAAACGCATAAATGTTCTGTTCAATGCTTGATTGATTATTATGTTGCAAATGGATAAATGTATGAATGTCGCATTATAGTAATGAACATGCCTATGTTGTCTATTCACTATGTGTTTCCGTGGAATTGCACAAATAAGGGTTGAATCATAACTTGGTATTGAAGTACTGTGCAAACTAGTATCCCACCTTCCCGGTCTTGATCGGAAAACCTTGGCGTAGAGCCAAGATATTAGACCACCCACCCGCATAAATCATGGAAACATGGTTGTGGTAGTTACCCATAAGGATTGAGATATCTCGGGTGAGACGACATCTGTGTCACAGTTGTTGTCGGCTAAGCTCTGCTCCGTTGGGCCGATATCTTGGGCTTTGTTGTGTTGAACAAGAAGGGGTTGAACCTAGGTCCAGCGTGAGAGAGGGACAGAAAAAGGCCAAAAAATGGTTTCGTTGTTGGGATCTTAAAGTGTGTGATGAGGGATATGTTCTGGAAACCAACGAAACCAGAGATCCAAGACTGGGTGGATGCTAAAGAGCTATATTTTGCACGAAAAGAAAGTGAAGGATCTCGGTGGACGCTGACAAAGTGGCTAGAACGGTACATTTATTCAGACATTCATGAGGTTTTATTTTTCGAGTTTCCCATTGTGTTACACGAGTGGTTGTGTAAGCTAGCAACCCAGCATAGGAATTTCCAGGGAGGAGAAACGAAAGAGTGGAGTCTGTTCTTAATCGAGTGGTTGAAAAGAATAAACAATCCTATATCAATGGCTATGGAATTTTGGGTAGATAGTATCCTAGAAGGATATATTATTGAGTTTGATGTTGACACAAAAACCTCATACAGTGAGGCATATCGAAATTTTTTCCAAGGACCACGCAACATATATCTGTTATCTTTAAAGACGTGGATAAAAATGTTTATATGTGAAAAAGGAATTCTAGGAATGATAGACTGAATATCAAAGGGTGGCTATATCTCAGCAGAACCCTAGAGTGAGATATTCCTAAGAGAAAGTGGAAATGAACTAGAACCAGGATTTTTAAGAAGTAGAAGAAGATTTAGGTCCGAGAAAAGACAACAAACTCTGTTCGGGCAAGGGAGTTGCAGCACATAGCAAGAAGAAGAAGGCTATGAGTTTGCATCGTACTTAGATGAAGGCTCTTGTGATGAGGAAGAGGAATATCAATTGATCTCAGAAGGTGACGAATAGTCCAAAGAGTTGACTAAAGCTCCAGAACACGAACGTGTACGCAACTCACCTACAGGACCAGAGGTAAGATCGCGAGACCTGTCTCCAAGTATTTATGTAAATACGAGTACTACTAACGCTGTAAATAGCGGAGAAGGAAGTTCGACTAGTCCAAATTTTGTTCCGACAGTACCACTAGCAAATCCAATGGCTAGAACTGACATTAAGCTCCCAATATTCGATGGGAATGAACTGGAAGACCCAGAGCAACAGTGGTTTCTTTGTGACGTTGTGTGGACTATATGGCAGATCCAGGATGAGAATGCCAAGAAAGAACAACTGATCACGACGCTGTGAGGTCGTGCGCTAGACTGTTATATGAAATTTTCTATAGTACCAGTAGGATTGGTCCTAAAGACACTCAACAAGATTTAACTCGGGCCGATAGATGAATTCAAAAAGCCTAAGTCCGAATACGAATGCATCACTGAGATAAAAGAAATGAAGCAGCTATTGACATAATCTGTTTGGGATTTTGACGAAAGATTTAAGACATTAATGGCCAAAGTGAGTTTCCAAATGTCGGATGTGCAACACAAGGAATGGTTTATTTCCGCCTTGCTACCACATATTCGAACCCCGTGGATGCAACAGAAACTTGTGTCGCAGATAGAGGCTCTTGAAATAGCAATGAAATTAGAATCCTCGCCAGTTGGAGACACTGGCTTAGGAATGATGCAAATTCAGTCGCAGCTGGCTAATCTTATGGTGCAGCTCCAGGACATTAAAAGAGGCAAGGAATTTTAGGAGGAACTATGGTGTACAAGATGCAGAATAGATGGACACCATAAAGATAATTTCCCAGCCCTGATGAACTATGTCACAGCAGGTGTGTCGAACCCATTAAACAACCAAGGAATGCCTTGGTGTAGAGTATGTTGGACTAGAGGTCACAAGTCTGAAGAATGTCTATACTTACAGAAGACTATAAGTGCACCCACCACTCTGTATTGTAAATTTTGCATATCAGTATGCCATGATGAAAAAGATTGTAGAGCACTTCAGCTGCTGCAAGAGAAAATGACGGATACCTACTTAATGAAAAATGATGAACAAATGCAAGTTGAACGAGCGTAGCCTTAGTATCAACCTGTGTAGTATCAACAACATTAATATCCTCAACTACAATACCAGTCGAATCAGTACCCTCAACAACAACAATGCCCTTCTTAAAGGGGGGGTGGGAATTTTAGAGGTCGAAGACAACAACGAGAAGGAGGAATTGGTCAAGGAAGAGGCCAAATTGTATGTTATAATTATGGGAAGCCATGACATTTTTCCCGAGATTGTCAAAGTCCTATGAAAAATTGTACATATTGTAAAGAATTTGATCACACTGTTGAACAGTTTCCGTAACTTAGTGCGAAATGGCAGGCTAGAAATGTCATTAACCCCAACCTAGTGCAAAATCTGAATCCAAACCCCAGTCTGAATATTCAAATGATTTCTGTTGAATCAAGACAACCCAACCTTGTTGTAGTCACAAGAGAAGGTGTTGCGATGAGACCATACCTAAATACAGCGCAAGGACAACCTAGCATAAAAGAAAGCTCTGCTAGATGTTCAACAAGACAATGAAGTCTTCTTGGAGGCGCAACAAGAATTTGTTGATACCAATCAACCATCGACATCTGGACAAGTTAGAGCTATGCCCAAACGATTTGAACAACTAATAAGGAAGCCTTGAATGAAAAAATCTTAGTAAGCTCAGAGACTTTTTCAAAAGTTGTTTAGCACTAATCCATGATAAAGATGTTGTCACATAACTGATAGCACTCATAGAAGAAACCATATAAGACCTGCGAATTGATAAAAGAGTCAATCATATCGGGAGAAAAGTGAGGACAGGCCAAGAACTGTGAATGAATGCGCAGATAGGAGATTATGATGGACTATATCATATTAGGAATGGGCTCAGATGTCAATATATTGACAAGACAGACATGGGAGAGCATAAATAATCCGCGACTAGACTGGTTTACTATTCAAGTAAGGCTTGCAAACTAGTCGAAGGTTCTACCAATTAGTAAACTATCCCAAGTACCTGTGGAAGTCGAAGGCTTAAGAACATATGTCGACTTTGAATTTATTGACATTGTCGATGACACATACCCATATCCTGCACTTCTAGGAATTGTTTGTGCAATAGAAACCAAAAAATTATAAAGTTCAAGGAAAAGGATCTTATCTTTTGAAGATTCTGAAATAAGAGTGGTTGTGCCCATTGATCCGCTCGAAGGACAAGGATATGTTGAGCCTCTGCATAGTGAAGGGCAAGATAATTATTTGGACCAGCTATACAATATCATGTCTTTGAAGGAATACTATATTAACCCAACATCTGATGGAAACCTGAGCTAGCAGAGTGTAAGCTCGTGCATGTCCGACTCAAGTGATGCTATGGAAAATTGGTAGAAGAGGCTGCACGAATTTTCCATGTGCAGATGTGCAAGAATCACAAGAGTTGGTCGAAGGGTAGTATCCGAAGCAATCGAGCTGCCTACGTATGAAGGATTGCCTAATCTTGCATCCTACGTATGAAGGATTGCCTAATCTTGCATCCTTTTTGGAAGAATTTGAAGAAAAGGTCACAAAATCACAACGATTGTCCACTTTGGACTATGCGCTAAAAGCTATGCCCGCTAGATAGTGGGGTACACATAAACAATATATCTCTGAATGGTCGTAATGTAGGAGACTAATGGAGATCAGATTTGGAGAATAGATCAATTATTATAATAAAAAATATGCAGGATTGACAGATCCTGGAAAACATATTGAGCATTATCGCAGAGTTTGGAAAGAATATCCGCGACAAGAATGGGTTTACCGCTTCATCCACACCTTGGAAATGGTGCCAATAAGTTGGTACACGTCAGAAGAGCTGCGACGAGGAACCATTGAGTGGGAAATATTAACTTTAAATTTTACCTAGACATTTGAATTGATAGGGGAACATCCAACAGTCGATGTTGCGCTATAGGTAAACAGGTAATGAAGGAGAAGATCTTTGAAGTGATACGTGTTGGGGACACGAAATTCCATCAATGCTGCATAACTATGCATAATGAGCTCACTATGGTGGAAGAAAATATCACGTAGATGTGTAATGAGATGAAGTAGCTGCCCCTAGAGCAGAAAAAGCTCAAGACAATAGAAGTGCATAGACTACAACATCAAACCACTGCTCTGGGCTCACAACATGCACAACAACGCGAAGAAAAGGTAGAGGAATTGCAACTAGAAGTAGAAAGAGTCACAGGGCTAATTCAACCTGTGCATCAGAAGGTGCGCGAGGTAGCGGCCTTGGTAGAAAGTGACATGCCAAAACATGTCAGTTCTGACATGGTGGAACACATGCATAAAACAGAGGAGGAAGTGCGCACATAAATAGAAAAGTTGTTGAAAATCGTGGAGGATTTTTAGAACAAAATCAACTCAAGTCAGTTTATGGAGCATTAGCTCACGTGACTTGGGATGAGCCACAAGTGAGAAAACTTAGTCAATCTGTCCACTAATACGTACAAGCAGTCTCTGCCTTTGACCTTCAGTAGCCCAGTAATGAAGTCCATAGAAATGCTTTCCCATTTCTGCTCGGGAATAGGTAAGGGATGTAGTAAACCAGCCAGGTGGATGTGCTCTATTTTGTTTTGTTGGCACAAGCTGCACTCCCTCACATGTTGTATCACATCTTTCGTGAGGCCCTTCCATGAGAACCTTTCTCTTATTTGTCTATAGGTTTTGAGAAACCCCTGATGCCCTGCTAATGGTGAATCGTGCGATGCTTGTAAGGTTTTCTTCTTGAGGGGAGACTCTGGAACCAAGAAGATTCTGTTTTTGTAGTATATGATATCATCAATGAACCTATACCTATCATACTGAATCTGTCCATCCAATAGCTCGCAAGCAAACCTATCTTTGGAGTACTCAACCAAAAGATGAGACCTCCAATTTGATGAGATGCTCATAAGGGATAAAGTAGCTGGTCGTCTAGAAAGTGCGTCAGCCACTACATTGCTCTTCCCCTTTACGTACTCAATCTCGAAGTCATAAGCCTGAATTTTACTTACCCATTTCTATTGTCGCTCGTCTAGCTCTTTTTGCTCTAGGAAGTATTTCAGGCTGTTGTGATATGTCTTAACCTTGAACTTGGCACCTATTAAGTACTACCTGAACTTGGTTAGTGCATGGAGGATAGCTAACATCTCTTTGTCATATATCAAATAGTGGCGCTCATAGTCTTTGAGCTTCCTACTCTCAAATGCAATGGGGTGGTTATTCTACATCAAAACTGCCCCAATTCCCTCTCCTAAAGCATCACATTCTAACACAAAGGATTGAGAAAAGTCTGGTAAAGATAATATTGGGCATGAACTCATTACCTCCTTCATTTTCTCGAATGTTTGTTGTGCTGCCTCCGACCAACTAAATGCTCCCTTCTTGGTAAGATCTGTGAGGGGTACGGTCATTTGTGAGAATCCGTTGACATGCCTCCTATAGTAGGTGCAAAGGCCCAAAAATCCCCTCAGTTCTGTCACATTTTTAGGTGTAGGCCAATCCAAAATTGATTGAATCTTCTCTAAGTGCACTTACAACATCTCCTGCATCTCCTGCATGCCAAACTCACACTTTGACATTTTGGCATATAGTGAACCCTCCTGTAGAATACCAAGTACTTCATCAAGATGTCTCAAATGTTCTTCCCATGTCCGACTATATATCAATATGTCGTCGAAGAATACCATAATATATTTACGCAACTGTGTCCTGAAGATATGGTTCATGCATGATTGGAAAGTAGCTGGTGCATTAGTGAGCCCAAATGGCATCACTAGAAACTCATAATGTCCGTAGTGGCAACGAAAAGCAATTTTTGGAACATCTTGTTCCCTTACCTGAATCTGATGGTACCCTGAGCGGAGATCAATTTTGGAAAAGTACTTTGCCCCCTATAGTTCATCCATTAACTCATCAATCCTAGGGATGGGATACCTATTCTTTATGGTCTTCTTATTGAGTACCCTGTAATCAATGCACATGCGCAAGGTTCCATCCTTTTTTTCACTAGCACTACTGAAGATGCAAAGGGACTGGAGCTAGGTTTGATGTATCCCAGCTTGAGTAGTTCCTTGATTGTACTCTCGATCTCATCTTTATACCTCTTGGGATGTCTGTAAGGAGTGGTGATAACTGCTTGGGTCCCCTCCTCTAACTCAATAATGTGCTCAAATCTCCTATCTAGAGGTCGACTTGCTGGAAGGTCTCCGAATACTATCTTGTGCTTCTGTAGTAAGGCCTCTATATCTATTGGATGTTGTGTGGCCTCATCTGGTGGTTTCCTGAAGGTAACCATACACTCTACAACCCACTCAATATCTCCCTACCGGAGTACTGCCTCCATCCTGTGTGATGTCACTGCTGTGGGAGGATAGGTATTCATCCCTCTCAATACCACCTTCTGTCCTTCTGCTCCTGTAAACTCCATCTCCATGGTCTGGTAATTTGTGGAATACTTCCCTATGGAATACAACCACTAAACTCCTAGTACCACATTCATGTCAGGTACATCTACCACATAGAATGTCTCTATCACTGTATAATTCCCAAGCGTCACCTTTAATTTAGGAATCCTCTGACTACACTCCATGGTGTGACCTGCTGCTGCTATTGAAAACCCATCAAAGCTCTTAGTCTGAATGTATCTCTTTTTAACCCATGCAGCATCAATAAAGTTGTGGGATGCCCCACCATCTATTAGTACTCCCACTCTATGGCCCTATACGGTACCTCTGATCCGAAGAGTGTGGAATCTAGGAACCCCTGTCATGGTAGCAATGGTACCTCCTGAGGACTGTCCCTCAGCAACTGTCTCTATTGTCTCTCCCTGCTCCTGATATTGGTAATCCTCATCCTCCTCACTGTCAGAACAAGCCTCTGTGTAGAAGGCCTTTCCTTTTCCTGAACATCTATGACCTGGTATCCATGGTTCCTGGAAAGTGAAACATAACTTTTTAACTTTTTTCTTCTAAGGTCCTGTCGGGTATCATTGTCCATCCATTCTTTCTTGGGCCATGGTTTGCTTTCGTTATCTTTAATAGGAACATTGGTCCTGGGAGGAAACCTATTTTTGGGCACTGCATCCTACAAATCTCTAGTCCATCCGATGGCATCTGCTAGGGTGGTGGGCCTATAAGACTTGACCCATCCCCGTAAGGGTTCAATGAGAGCTTCAGTGAACAACATAATCAACCTGCTCTCTGATATATCTATGACCATGACTGCTATCCTTTGAAACTCAGAAATAAAAGAGTCTGCACTCCCTGTCTGCTTGAGTTGTGCCAGCTCCCTAAATTGTACCTCTGGATCCTTTCGATCAAACCGCTCAATGAGCCTCTATGTAAAATCTATGTATGAGGTGATGGTGTTGTGACCCAGTGTCACTAACCCGTGGTACCACCACTCATGTGCTTCTTCGTCCAAATGCAAAGTAGCCAATTTAATGGCATCTGTCTCAATCACGGGGTTGAGCTGGAAGTCTGTATCCAACTTCTGCACCTAATTCCTAGCTGGGCCACCCCGGGTGCCCTCAAAGGTAGGGATAGTCAGTTTCCCTACTGGCGCTGTAACTCATAGTTCTGGGTGAATGGCCTATTGTAAGCTTTGGGTTTGTTCTTACTTTTAAAGTGGCAAAAGTCAGTGAAGGTCATTGCTAAATGGAAGTCCTCTCCTAAAGCCCTATATTCTCTCAGATAGGCACTCATGGGTTCTTCTGGTTCTGCTTGTGCTAGAGGCACTGCAGTTGGACTATCTAAGAATTGAGGCATGGTAGGTCGGAAAGGCTTGTATATATGGGGATGTCTCTGCATGTCAGTATGTAAGTGCTCCCTACTACTGCTGGTGGATACCCTATCACTGTTGGGAAATAAGGGACTGTGTGGGGTGGGCCCATTCTTCTTAGTCATTTGCCTGAAGGTGCTCATCATTTCTTTTTGCCCAGTGGTGAGTTCTTTTATGGCTGATATGAGACTATTGAAAGCTATTTTATCATCATCGGCCATTGTTTCTTTGCCTTTTTCAAACTGGTTCTCTCTGTTCCCCAAATCTATGTCCTCTAACTCCTCTTCTCTGTCTTTATACCCTTGTCTCCTGTGAGTAATGTTGTGTGGGTCTCCTAGATTCATTTATAATTTTTGCATGCCCACAGCTGGCAAGGAAAATAGCTCTGACACCACTCTAATATCCCAAACTGATATTTTCTTGTTTATGTGTATACTGTAGATGGCTAATAGACTTACTTCTTAATCAAATAGGAAAGCAAACCCCAAACCTTGCATGCATGCAGTTGCATGCAAATATGTGCCCTAGAAAAATACCGAGATGCTATAAAATAGGAGAAATCAATGCATGTACATACCAGTATCTAGATCAGTTGATGGTGAAGAGACTGGTCCCAGCATGCAAGGATTCTGCCGGAGGAATAAGGAGATACACCAAATCATCCTCCACAGGTGAATGCGCCCTCCTCTCAAACTGTATAAGCTACATAATAATAAATAAGCTGCTGCTGGAAGCCCAGATGATGTGCACTAGGGTTATAATACCCCTCTGATGATGATGGAAGCAGCATGCAAAAGTTCTGAACCTGGTAGGTAGGAAAAGAATTGTTTTGTCTCTAATCACGGTGACACGGTGTGACGGTGAAACCCTCTGGATGGATGAATAATCAACTTCCTGGAATAACTGCTGAATGTAACCTGATGATGAACTAGTGTTGAACCTGGAGATCGAACTTGATGATGAACTAGTGTTGAACCTGGAGATCCAACCTTATGATGAACTAGGGAAGATAGATTTCATTGCCGAAATACACCAGTTAGTTGAGCATGCGCTCAACCCCAACTTAGCTCGCCGAGCTCTTCAATTCGACTCCACAAATCAATTATCACATAAGTGACTTCTCCCTTCACTTTATCTTTCTTTTATAACTTTCAACCGCGAAAACCCTAACTTGACCTAATTAGGTCACTTTATCTTCTAATTTGCAGTTGACTTGCATGCATGCACAAACCCTAACTTTTGACCTAATTAGGTCACTTTATCTTCTAATTTTCAATTGACTTGCATGCATGCACATGGAGACTTAATCGGGTGCATGCATCATTAAATAATGCCTGGATGTCAAGCATGCAGGTGGCCTTTGGCTCTAGTGGCCCTCTTTGACCCAATGGTGATATAATATTGATGCCCTAGATATTCTATATATGGCATCAGTCTTCGGCTGATTCCTCGACTGTCAGTACCTGCTCGAACCTATATGAATCACATAGGTTAGCGGGTTGGTCCTCAAATGCCTAAGCAGAAGAGGACATTACAGGTATTTTGTGGAGCTCACACCACTTTTTGGTGTCCTTCTTCGATTTCCCATTACCCTTCCTTACCGACTGCTTGGGATGGTTGTCAATATTTTGGCCATTCTTTCTCTATCCTTTGATTTATGAGTTAGGATCTCCTTTTCCAGGATTTTGTTGCTGTTGATTTTCCAACCCAAACTCCCACTTGTTCTTTTGCTTAAACTTTTGCTCGATCTTGACAATGTATCGATAAGTAACTCCTAGTGAGGATATGTGTAGGAAATCCATTTATGTTTAGATGTACATGTGTAAGCCAAGTGTCGTTCAGAGTCTCTAATACCTAGTTTTGAGCATAGGGTATGGAATGTGTTGTTAAACTTTAACACTATTTGGTCTCTATCCTAACCTAAATTTGTCCACCTAATGTACTGGTCATCAGAGTTTTCGATAGGGTAGATATCCTCCTTGACGACATCGACAAAATCTACCCAACTAGGTTCTATCCTTTATATTTCATACTCATCTCTTACATGCCTCTTGTAGTAACCATCCCACTAGTCTTTGATATGGGGGAGGGACTTAAGGAGCATGGAGGTGATCTTTTGTTGTGAAAAAATTGTTGAACAAAGAAGTGACCCTCTAACAAATTTAATTGTTTCTTCAAAGAATTTACATCTATCTTTCCTTCAAATAAGGGAATGTCAAATTTAACTTGTACCTTGAAGGGAGCCACACTTCTGAAATTGTTGCGCATTGAAGTTGCAACCGTCGTCGTCAACATTCATCTAATGATCTGCATGAAATTATCCATCAACCTGTTCCTCTATCACACAAGGGATTCCTCGAATAACAACTTAACAAGATATCCTACTCCGTGATCTCTCTTTTCTTCTCCTACCATGTGAGGCTTCTTGGGATGACGAAAGTGCCCCAAGCTCAACTAGTTCGAGACCCGACTCTCGATATCCAGATCTTGTCGAGGACATGCACTGAGAAACCACAAGAGAAGTTTACTACGATACCATTGATATAAATTTATGTGAGAACAAAATTAAAGGGAATATGTATATTCACATACACAGATATACTGCAAGAATAACAATGATACTATAAACTCGTATTCTATTAAATGAATAAAGCAGAATCAACTATAAATAAAAGTAACTAGAGTGGTGGCAGCTATATCTATGAGAAGAGATGTGGCGGCTATGCTCATTCGTTAGAAGTTGAATACGTGAGGCCAAAGGGACTTTTATCATAAATCCTTGAAGAGGCAAAAATCCTAAACCTAACCCTAGGAGATGAATCGCCAAAAGGTTTATGGGCCTCGAGGTGGTTAATTGATAAGTCGATTGTCCGAGGGTGTAAATTTTGCATACGGTCTTTGTTTTAGGCACTTAATAGATCATTGGAAATATCTATTCGAGCATTACAACTTTTAAATGGGGTTATGCAATTCCTTCGAAAATCTGCTAGCCCCCTGAATCGCCAAAAAATGTCGTTTAGGGCCTCAAAACAACCTCGAAAGTTTGGGACCTAAAAAACCATAAAGAAACGACCACACTAGAAAGATTGTTTTGAGCCAGTGGAATAGGTGGGTGGCCATTGATATCCATCTAGAGCGAAACCCGAAATCAACAAGTGGCACTACTAAGTTCTACCAGTAGCACCTTTTCTTTTAAACCACTACAACAATCAAAGTCTCAACAACCACTACCATTGTAATCAATGTCTTAAAATAAACTATCGAATTGAAATGTCAAGCTACCAGTGTCACCCCTATTTTTAGGGGTTAAAATCATAACTTGTTTTAAAGAACCACCTCAACAACTAGTATGATTGCAACCAAATTCTTAAATTCAACCCCCAAATCAACAAGTGGCACTACTAGGTGGTACGAAACATCCCTCATGGTTCACCCTCCTTTAAAACAAAACCCAAGAAAGAAATAGAAAGTTTTATTTTTTAAATAAAAAAATAAATAACAAACTAAAAACACATTTAAAATAGAAATACAAGTTATACAAACTATACACACACACACACACACACACACACGATTTTTTATTTATTTTTAAATCACCTACTTTACCTACCACTGCCCAACGAACCCCGCCACCCCCCTCGCCTTCACCCCACTCTCATGCCCCATTGCCCCTCACTTTTTGCTTAAACGAAAGTGGTAGGAAAGGGAGGAAACACCCTCCTAACCATTTTAAAGCAAAGGTCATTGGTTGAATTAGAAATAAAGTGATGGACAGAAGGGAACGTACCTTCCTACCCCTTCCTAAGCAAAGGTCACCACTTAAACTAACCACATCTTTCAATTTGCATGAGGGTAGGAATGTGGAAATGGGAGGGGAATATAGAGCGGATGGAAAAGAGGTAGGATGGATGTGTGGGTGGTGGGTATGGGGGCATTTGAATGGGGTATAAGGTTGATGAAGGGGGGTGGGTGGGAAATTGGGTTAAAACGTCTGGTCAAGGATCAAGAGGTGATTCTAAGAATCACCCCCCATTAGATTTTTCAAAATATTTTTTCTTATATATATATTTTTAGTTTTATTTTTGACTAATGGAATTGATAACTAGGACAAGCTCGTACTTGCATTACATAAGTTTGATTCCAGTTCGATAACACTATAATGTCCAATACATATCGAAACTACCCCATGCATGTGTAACACCTTGGTTTTGACCCCATGGTATTGAGTTGCGTATGACGTAAATAGCGTTAATAAATCGTGGTGTGGAGCTAAAGGCAAAGGCCCCACCATGGATTTAGTGTTTTATGTTTCGGAAATCAAAATCTATGCCGATGGTTTATGTGCTAGCCAAGCACAATATGGTTTGATATATCATGTAAAAATGCAAATTATTAAAAATACCACAACTAGTTGTGTGTCGCAACGTTAAAGAGATGGGGACATGATTTCTCAAGGAATAGGGAGGGGGGGACATTCAAACCCTTGAGTCAATAGGGAAAATCCAAATGGAAAAGGGAAAACCCAAAAAGTTGTCAACTACCCATTTTTCTTTTGTGCCCAGTCATCTAGAAGTTGGTTGAGGAAGTTACTTCCTTTGGATGGGAAAGGTATGGAGGTCAAATTCGAATTGGGAAGACCACCCATTTTGGAAAAACATGTTTTTGACTTGTGGGGCAAGTAAATGCTTAGAAATGCATGACCAAGCCATTATTCACCCATATCTTTCATTCCTCACCCATTCTTAGGGAGGTTGGGGCTCTCTCACGTAGCTGAAGCTTGCTAAGCTTTCTCCCTCGCGATTTTCTTGTTGTTTTCTTCATTTTATCCATGCCCATAATTCATTTTCTAGTGTTACCGATGAAAAATTTAGGGTCTGCACATCGCTGAGCAATTCATATGTAAATCCCGTTGGTCTGACGCTGAAAAATTTAGGGTTTGCACATCGCTGAGCAATTCGTATGTAAATCCTATGCAGTGTTCTTTACTGGAGAGAATATCAAATGTTTCTCTTTACCCATAGACATTGCCCATAGATTTTTAATCCTGGAAACTTAGTATCCACTCCTTGATGCTTAGCGTGACATCTAGAAGCTCGATGGCTTGGGCTTTATTCTTTGGAGATACATTCGGTACTTCTTTACATGCACACCTGGTGGAGACATTCTTAACTTAAATGCAAAATGCTTGGTTCTTTGTGAATGCTATCGAGTTTAATGCAATTTTAACATTTACATTCCAGAACTTACGTTTCTTCCACATGAGTGCCATCGTGAGTGCTTTTCCATCTGATCTCGGTATTCAAATTGAAACCTGAGTGGTCACTTTGACATCTGGATGCTTCCAGAAACTGAAATTTTGTTGGAGCAGATCTGATGACAACAAGGGGAACACGATTCTTTGGGTTTGAAGAGGTCGTTTTTGCCTTGTGAGCAAGCTAGGAGCTTTCGTCACGTTTTTCTGTAGTTTACCCATTTTTCTCCATGGTTGAGAAGTCGTTTTTGTGTTGCTCAGCGAATGGGAGAAGAGACCCACGATTTTGGGGGCTTTAAGAGGATGTTTTTCCTCTAGTCACGTAGTTGAGCTTGTTGGGCGTTTTCCCCTCGTGATTTCTGTTGTTTCCTCATTGTTCCATACCCATAAATTCGTTAGTGTGTTGCTCAGTGGTTAGGGAGCTAAGATTTCCTGATTTTTGGGTGAATGGAGGTCGTTTTTGCTCTTGTTATGCCCATAAATGTTTTCCGAGTCCAGATGTGTGATTTGGGGGATTATGGTAGACAAGTTTCTCCCATATTTCCCAAGAATGATTCCTGGACTTGTATTCATCTCACCTAGGGTTGTTTTTCCCCATCTGCCATTTCTGTTTGTGGTTGCCAATTGTATTTAGCTGTAAAGTGCATGCTTGTGTTGACTTGGCTGAGTAAGTCCAAGGAACCCATTTGTTAGATGGTTGACTTCATTTGGATGTCATTTTTGGCTTGGATGAGCAGGTCGAAGGCCCCCATGTTATTGTCTTGTTGACCTAAAAGTATGTGAAACCCAACTGTGTGTTGGCTTGACTATAGGTGTATAGTCTTATTGTGTGTAAGCATGTTGTTCCCTAGTTCCTTGTGGAAATTATGCCCATCTCAGGGGTGGAAATGGTGCTGAGATATTGATGAGCACACTGGCCTATGGTTGGGTGGAACATTGCAGTGACATAACTAGTTGCGGGGAAGCTTCTTCTCAAGATAAGTCTCTCTTGTGCTTAAACTTTGCAACTGTAATTGTTTAATGAATGATGATGAACATGTTGAATGAAAATGAATGAAATTTGCTTCCGTTGTATAATGCATATGTGTATGTATGTATGTTAGTTCAATGCATTTTTATTATTCATGTCATGTGGCTTAGATCCTCGCTTAAATGATAGCACCAACTCCCAGGTTGCATCCTCTTGGGTGGGAGGGGACGTGACAGTGTGGTATCAAAGCTATGTTGTAGCATTGGGCCTCAATGGGCCAAGTTGAGCAGTTGGCAGAGGCAGGATCACCCTCTGTGGTCAGTAGGAAAAGAAACAGACAGAGAAAAATTTCCAAAATTTTTCTAAGTGTTGGAATGTTTCCTGTGTCGGCTTAGTTTGTTGAGTTGAGCCGACACATGTCGGCTGAGTTAGCTGAGTCAAGCCGATGAAGATTGCTGCAACACATATCGGCTTGAAAGGATGAGTTGTGCTGACACATTTTGGCTGGGTTGGCCGAGTTTCACCGACAAGCTTGCGGCATACGTGTCGGCATGAAAGGATAAGACTAGTTGACGAAGAGAAAGACGAAAAAATTTCAGAAATTTTTCTAAGTGATGAAAAATGTGCAGGTCGGATCAGTTGGCTAAGTTTCGCCAATACGTCTCGGATGAACTGCCTGAGTGGTGTCGATGGCATTGACGTGAAAGGCTGAAGGGAGCCGATGAGTAAGAGCAAGGAAGAAAATTTTGAAATTTTTTCGAAGTGTTGGAACCTTCATGTCAGCAGAAAAATGTTAGTTTTTGTCGATATGTCAGCTGTGTTGGCTGAGTTCCGTCGACACACATCGAAAGGATCTGGCGAGTTTCGTTGATGCGTGTCGAGTGGAAAGGGTTGAGTTTCACCGATGAAAGAAGGAAAGGGTTGAGTTTCAAATTTTTTTCTAAGTGTTGGAATTTCCCCTGTCGACAAGAAAAGGTAAGTTTTTCCAATGCATGTCGGGTGAACTCAGAAATTTCTGCTGACACGTCAGAAAAGTTGATGAGTTCCACTGATTGGAAGAGAATGGCGATATTTGCCAATGTGTCGAAAGCAAAAGCGGAGTTTTGCCGACACATCGGAAGCAAAATCAGAGTTTTTATGATCAGATGAAAATGGCGAGTTCAGTCTATTGGATGAAAAGGGCGAGGTTTACCGATACGTGTCGGGAAAATTCGACAAGTTTTGCTGAAACGGTGGAAGGGAAACTTGAGTTTTCCCGATCGGGTGGAAAAGATGAGTTCACCAAAATAGAGAATTTGCACAAGTTTCTCAGTGGGATTTACAGGTGGCATAAAGTTGGAAAATGGCAATGAGGTTATGCGCCATATTGCGTGAAAAGGAAAGATTTACAGCAAAAAAAATGAGGACAATGCCCTCAATCTGCCAAGTTCCCTTTACCCCCGTCGTCCCCTTGAGACAATTGTTATTGTGGAAGAAAAGTATATGTTTTGACAAGCTGTCAACATATGTTATTTCCAAATGGAGGTAAGAAATTTATAATTCATGAGAATGTTTTGCATCTAACAATGGTGTTCCCAAACACAATTTGCATAGTCATAGTGTAGGTTGGAAAGTTGGTCTTGGTCCAACCAATAAAGCCAAGAGATACACAAGAGAATATAAATTCACTCCAGTGTTGGGGATGTGGAGGAGACTATTTGATTAAGTACTGTCCACATCGGAGTGGGAATGAAGAAGTCCACAACACCTAAGAAGTTGAAACTATGGGTCAGGAAGCAGGGACCATTCCTAAGATTTGTGCAGTGTTAGAAGACCACCAGGAAAATCATCAATCAGTTGTGGTGGAAGCTAAGGGTGAGATTGCAGAATAGACTGTTTCTATTTTGATTGACCCTGGATCCACTCACAGCTATATCGCCCCTAGAATTGTTGAGATGTGCACTTTGAATAAATCAAAGCATGGAAAATCATGGTTAGTCCAACTAGCCACTGGAACTAGAAGGAAGTCAATGAGGTGGTAAAGAAATGTCCATTGGTTATGGATGGGTTAGGCACTTGTGTAGATCTGAATGTTTAACCACTTGGTTCTATGACATGCTAATTGGAATGGATTGATTGGAAGCACATAGATAAAAGCTTGATTGCGACAACAAGACTTTTGAGTTCCTAGATGAAGAAGGGAAACTAAAGGTGATGAAAGGCATTCCAAAAGTGATTTCTAGTAGGAAGATTTAAGCAATGCAGCTGAAGAAGTTCTATGGGAAAGGTTGCAGAGTGTATGTAGCTCATGTTTTGGAGGCAACAGAGAATGATACTCCTAGGTTGGAGGGATTTCATATGTTACAGGAATTTGGGAATGTTTTTCCTAATGAAATTCTAGGGTTTCCTCCAAAGAGGGACATCGATTTCACAATTAAACTTGTTCCAGGTAAAGCACCAGTGTCCTAGACACCTTGCAGGGTGAGTACACTAGAAACGCTAGAGTTGAAGATGCAACTACGTGATTTGTTGGAAAAAGAAGTATATCAGACAAAGTGTGTCCCCGTGGGGAGCACCAGTTTGGTTTGATAAGGAGAAAGATGATACACTCTGGTTGTGTATCGGTTACAGATAATTGAGCAAAGTCACTGTGAAGAACAAGTATCCTTTGGCTAGGATTGATGACCTATTTGATCAAATTAGAGGAGAAAATATGTTTTCCAAGATTGACTTAAGGTCTGTTACCATCAGGTAAGAACCAAGGATGAAGATATTCATAAGGCAACCTTCAGAGCAAGATATGGATCTTATGAGTTTGTAGTAGTACCATTTGGTTTGACAAATGCACTAGCTACATTCATGTGCGTCATGAATAATGATTTCAGTAAGTTCTGGACATGTTAGTTCTTGTTCTACTTGATGGCATTCTTGTTTATTCTAAGAATGAGGAAGAACACGTGGAACATTTGAGGTTGACTTTGAAATAGCTCAGGAAGCATAAGCGATATGTAAGGTTGAGCAAATGTGACTTCTATAAATATATAATTCATTATTTGGGTCACATTATCTTAGATAAAGGAATATCTATAGACCCTGAAAGGATTGAGGCCATGAGGAGTTGACCTGCTCTAAGAAAGTTAACATATGTAAGATATTTTGCAAGACATGCAAGATATTGTAGGAGGTTCATTGAAGGATATTCTACAGGTAAAGTTGAGTCTATGTATAGGTTGAGGAAGCCTACATGTGAACTTGTAGTTCCATGAGGAAATAGCCCATGTGTGTATGGGAATACATATGAGGAATTCCTGAAGACTGCAAGTAGAATGAACTAAGTAGAATAGTATGGTTGTGCCCAATGAAACCCAAGGCAGGAAGCTGCCATGTGCCATGAGAAGGATCTCATGACTGAGAACAAATTTTGAAACTTCAGATTGCAAGTTTTTATGTTGATTATGGGAGACTGTGATCTCTTGTCATGGTTTTGAATCATGCTAACAATGGATAGGCTTGTCTTGCATTGCTTGATGTCTAAAGTTTCCTGTTGCTAATTGTGACTGTTTGGCTGATTTAAAATGGTGTCAAGATGATATGTTGTATGTGGATGTACATGTTTTGGGACAACATGTGTAAGTAGGCGATAAGTGCTCCCACTTGCAAAAGCCAAACAATATGAGGATGGCTTCATGGTTTCAAAAATATGATTATCTACAGGAAGCAAAAGTGTGAACTCAGGTTTTTATTTGACTATCAATGTTATTGATTGTTCGATATTTTGGAAATCATGCATGCATGAAATAGATTTGAAAATCTAAGATTAAAATTTTATGATGACATCTCACGTGAACTACATACTTGTATGTAATGCAAGTGAGATGATGAAAGTATGCCCTTGGATTACATAGCTTCTTGGAAGGATATGTTTGGGATACATAACTCCTCGGAAGGATGTATTGGGTGTACATGGATCCTCAAAAGGATGTACTTGGATATACAGATTCTTGGAGGGATGTACTTGGAATAGGTTTGGAAACCTATGATTGAATTTTTTTATGATAACATCTTCTATGAACGACATGCTTGTGTGTAGCGTAGGTAAGATGATGAAAATATGTACTGGGTGTACATGGCTTCTCTGAAGGATGTACTGGGTGTACATAGCTTCTTGGAGGGATGTGTTTGGAATAGGTTTGAGAACCTATGTTTGAAAATTTTATGATGACATCTCATATGAACCGCATGCTTGTGTGTAACACATGTGAGATGATGAAAACATGTACATGGGGTACATGGCTCCTCTGGAAGGATGTACTTGGGTACATAGCTTCTCCCCCCTGCCATCTAGGCACTGGTATGCATCACTGGGGATGCCCAAGGTGTAAGAAATCCAGTTAGACTTCTTTCTGCACACATTCACGCTGTAAGGGGACTGTCACGAGAGTGTGGGCTCTGTGAAGAGAATAAACCCTAGGTATTATGATATCTCGAAGGGAAGCGCCTGAGCATTGGTAAGAACTTGGAGGAGGTGCTAGGTCCTTAAGCCATAGCTACCATTAAGCACCCATGGAGGTGTTAGGCTCTGAAGTGGGGATGACCATATCTCTATTGAGAGATGCTATACATATAAGTATTGGATTACTTGGCAAATCCTGGTTGATTTTCTGTAACTACACATGTGCATAATGATTCAGCTAAGATTTTGAAAATATTGTTAAGAAATAAACCTGCGAAAAATGAATTTGACGTATGAATTAATCTGTTATGGTGCATGGAAAGGAAGTGCTTGAGCATTAGTGAGCACTGGAAGAGGTTCTAGGCCCGTAATCTAGAGCTTCCATTGAGCACCCAAGGAGGTGTTACGATCTGAAGAGGGGCTGCCTAGATCTCAGTTGAGATATGCTATACAGATAAGTACTTGGTTTGCTTATCAAAATTTTGTTGTTGTTGATTTTCTGTAAATATACATGAGCATATGATGCAACCATGGTTTTGAAAGTCTTGTTATAGATTGCATCCTATAGGAATGAATCTGACACGTGAATTAAATTCATTGTGGTGTTCAGGAAGGAAGCACCGAAGCTTAGTAAGCACCTAGAGGAGGTGCAGGCTCTTGAGCAGAACTGCCATTGAAGCACCTGAAGAGGTGTTGGGCTTAAGAACAGAGCTGTCAGACCTCGGTTGAGAGGTATTTTTCAGGTGATCTGAGGCTTGCAGAAATTTGGATACCCTTTAATGCACACCCAGGTGTGGGGTGGGCAGTATAAAGCCCAGTTGGACACCTGTGGAACCAAAAGAAGATACTTATGCAAGATAAGTATTTGGTTCACTTGGAAAATTCTTGTTGATTTTATGTCGATATACATGTGCATGTGATTCATCTATTATTTTGGAAAATCTTGTGAATACTAACATGGGAATTGACTCATTGCTTGGGGCTTGAGCATATGTATTGCTGGTTTGCAAAGACATTGGAAATGTTCCAAGCCGAGGAGAAGGATTCTCCAAGACCCAGAAAAATATTATGTGGTGTGTACTAATGCATGCAATCAAGGACTTGGAGGAGTTCATATGCAAGACAACCACGAAGTGGAACCAAGGAGGAGTTCCAGATCGTACCCTTGGACAGGTAAAGGTGTAGAGGAAGCACCACGGTCCTGATACAGCTACATGGGAGCTGGAGGATGCCATGCGATGTGCACACCCAACTTTTGGTTCAATTTTGCAGAGCACTGAGGGCAGTGCCAGTGTAGCGTTTTGTTAAAATTTTGTAAAACACTGAGGACAGTGCTGTTGAAGGGGGAGGGGAATGTAACACCCCGGTTTTGATCCCATAGTATTGAGTTGCATATGATGTAAATATCGTTAATAAATCATGGTGCAGAGCTCAAGGAAAAGGCCCCACCATGAATTTAGTGTTTTATGTTTCGGCAATTAAAATCTATGCCGATGGTTTATGTGCTAGCTAAGCACAACATGGTTTGAGACATCATGTAAAAATGCAAATTAATAAAAATACCACAACTAGCTATGCGCCGCAACGTTAAAGAGATGGGGGCATGATTTCACAAGGAATAGGGAGGGGGGAACATTCAAACCCTTGATTCAATGGGGAAAAGCCAAATGCCAAAGGGAAAACCCAAAATGTTGTCAACTACCCATTTTGTCTTTTGTGCCCAGCCATCTAGAAGTTGGTTGAGGAAGTTACTTCCTTGGGATGAGAAAGGTATGGAGGTCAAATTCGAATTGGGAAGACCACCCATTTTGGAAAAATGTGCTTTTAACTTGTGGGGTAAGTAAATGCTTGGAAATGCATTCCAAAGCCATTATTCACCCATATATTTCATTCCTCGCCCATTCTCAGGGAGGATAGGGCTCTCTCATGCAACTGGAGCTTGCTGAGCTTTCTCCCTCATGATTTTCTTGTTGTTTTCTCCGTTTTCTCCATGCCCAGAATTCGTTTTCTGTGTTGCCGGTGAATGGAAAGAAGGGGACCACGATTCTTGGGCTTTGAAGAGGCCTTTTTTGCCTTCTGAGCAAGATTGGGAGCTTCCCTCATGTTTTTATGCAGTTTACCCATTTTTCTCCATGGATGGGAAGTTGTTTTTGTGTTTCTCAAAGAATGGGAGAAGAGACCCACGATTTTGGGGGATTTAAGAGGATGTTTTTCCTCTCCTCATGCAGTTGAGATTGTTGGGCATTTTCCCCTCATGATTTTTGTTGTTTCGTCATTATTCCATACCCATAATTCATTAGTGTGTTTCTCAGTGGTTAAGGAGCCAAGATTTCTTGATTTGTGGGTGAATGGAGGTCGTTTTTGCTCCTGCTATGTCCAGAAACGTTTTCTGAGTCCAGATGTATGATTTGGGGGTTTATGGTGGACGAGTTGATCCCATATTTCCCAAGAATGATTCCTGGAATCGTATTTTGCTCACCCAGGGTTGTTTTTCCCCATCTGCCATTTCTGTTTGTGGTTTCCAAACGTTTCTCTACAACCCAACAATTGTTTTTTGCTGTGAAGTGCATGCTTGTGTTTACTTGGATGAGTAAGTCCAAGGAACCCATCTGTTAGATGGTTGACTGTGTTTGGATGCGATTGTTGGCTTGGATGAGTAGGTCCAAGGCCCCCATGATATTGTCTTGTTTCCCTAATAGTCTGTGAAACCCAACTGTGTGTTGGCTTGACTATGGGTGTATGGTCTTGCTGTGTGTAAGCATGTTGTTCCCTAGTTCCTTGTGGAAGTCATGCCCAGCTTGGGGGTGGCAGTGGTGCTGAGAGATTGATGAGAAAATTGGCCTATGGTTGGGTAGAACATTGTAGCGACATAGCTAGTTCTGGGGAAGCTTCTTCTTAAGATACGTCTCTCTTGTGCTTAACCTTTGCAACTGTAATTGTTTAATGAATGATGATGAACATGTTGAATGAAAATGAATGAAATATGTTTCCGATGTATAATGCATATGTGTATGTATGTGTGTCAGTTCAATGCATTTTTATTATTCATGTAATGGGGCTTAGATCCCCGCTTAAATGATAGCACCAGGTCGCAGGTTGCGTCCTCTCAGGCGAGAGGGGATGTGACAGCATGGTACATAGGCCTACGAGGTTTGAACCAAGAATATTGCAAGGAGTGCCTTAATAGTGCATCTTGTTACCAATTGATCGAAACCC